>JAPYYQ010000324.1:0-73139 GCA_030522585.1 Anagyrus pseudococci
GACGGAATGCACATTCTACATTTATACATTCGTCTAAATGTACATTCTGTAAATGACTCGTCTGCGCAGTGTTCATTCTATTTTTTGAACCGCACCCCTTGGAGCAAAGCTCGTGGAAAGAGCAAAGTGCAGCGCACTCGCGCTCGCTAACGACGCGTATCAAACGTACTTCAATGCGCGGCTAACGTACACTCTCGCGCTCACACTTACAGGCACAACCGGAGACAGAGAGGAGGGGGTGTAGAGTAGGACCAAGGTATGTACCGAGTGTGCTAACAACACAACGTGGGAAGAGAGAGAGGAAACGAGGAAGCCCGTGTGTACGTTGTAGCATGGCGGGGAGAAAGGTGCGCGCAAGAGCCGTAGCGAAGAAAAAGAAGGAGCCAGCTGCCGCTGCCCGCGGCGCATCGCGGCCCGATCAGCGCGGGCCTCGGCGATGCGCCGCGTCCCCCTGGGCCAACCTCGTCTTCGTCGTCGTCGTCGTCGTCGTCGCTGCTGCTGCACTACCGCCGCTGCGGTATAACGAGCGGTCGAAACAAGGCCTCGCGGCGTCTCGGAGCCCGCGCGCGCTGATCTTTCTCACGACGAGAGGAAGAGAGAGAGAGAGCCAGGCTGAGCCAGAGCACGAGGGGGCGAGAAGGGGGAGAGAGGTGCTCTCTCGCGGGAGGTGGGAGGGGGGACAGGAGGAAGGACGAGCGGGGACCACGGGAGAGATACGTGTGTACGGGTGTGTATGGACGGACCGCCGAGAGTGGGACTCGGAAGCGATAAGGGGGATGCAGGCCCCCGTGGAAATGTGCGATTCTCCAGCCCCCTGACCCTTAGCCTGCCGACTTTGCGATTTCGAGAACTGATGACTGATGAGATAGCGGGACGACTCTCGCGGATCCGAGACTCTTTTTACCTCGACAAGAGTATAGGCTTATGTATCGGAGGAAACTCGGGCCCCTCTCTCTCTTATTTTCGAGGAACAAAGAGGAGCGAGGATGCTTTTATTTTTTTTATTATTGTACTCGTGTGTGGATGCTCGAATAATACGGGCGAATTAACGAGGATTTTGGAAGATGAAATTAGAGGCCGTGGTTTATGGCAACATGTAAAAGCACCGCGGGCGCTTTGCTCCGGAGCGTTATTTCTTCGTTGGGTTTGTTTTAAAGGAAATAACAGCGTCCGAGCCAGACTTCCGTAATCATCATAAACAATAAAATTGCTCGAGCTTGTACAATGAGTTTGTACGGTAATTAATTGAAGTAATTGCTTTTTGATTGCCCTGCCCACGCTGGAGGAATTTTATTTTCTACTTTTTTTTTACCAAAATAAATAGAGAAAAAACGGAGAGAAAAGGAAATTCCCGCGGTTTGACTAGTATTTCACAAATCGTTTACACACGTGGTTATAGATACACATATTCAATAGTTTTGTAAACAAACCTCGTCATTCACAACTATAGAAACATACCCAATTTTGTCGCCCAAATTGCCACCAACCAACAATTGTTTAAAATGAAAATTAAACCCCTCAACATCCGTATGCAACGCACACACGTTTCTCTCCGGCTCAACAAAAAAAAAAGGAAAATAATGATCAAGTAAAATAAATTCGAAAGCGCAGAAACTGGCAAGCGACTGAAGAAATCAAAGAAGCTAGAAAAGCAAGAAAAGAAGAAGAACAAGTCGACTGCTAGCCATCTCACGTCCCTATCTCCGTTCCATACAGCTCCTTTCGCGGGGCCAAGCGGCAGCGGTGGCGGCAGCAGCAGCAGCGCGCGCACATATACGAAAAAGAGAGCGGAGCAGCCTCCAAGAGACGCAGAGAGCTGCAGAGAGCGAGAAAGAGAGGAGAGCGGAAGCGTCTCCTATACGGTGCTCTGTGTATATACCTATACGTGCGCGCGGCAGCCGACGAACGCGCGCGCGCGAGACGAAGGTCGACGAGAGAGGAGTATCGATCCTCCGGCAACGACCTTATGCACCGATATACAGCGCTCCGATGCAGCCCAATGCCTACTTCGCTCTTTCTCTCTCTCTTGCTTACTCTAAACCCCCCCCCCCCTGCCCTACCATTCCTCAGGCATAGTCGTCGTCTTCTGTGCGAAAGCTGCCAAAGGCACACGGACACCTCTCTCGCTGTAGGACAACCTTTGATTTTTCGCTCTCCCTCCCCTCTGCGCTCCCTGTGCCTCCTCCCCAGTCCACTATACACACTCCTGTCGGTTTTTCGGAGCAGCTGGCTGTTCTATACACGAGCGAGCGAGAGAGAAAGACTCATTTTGTGTCGCTCTACGGAGCGAGACCGAGTCGAACGGTTTTGTCGGTTAGGTTACACCGAGAGATAATGTTTGCCGTTGGATAAACCAAGTTGGAGATTTTCGTGCTTAATCTGGGAAAACCGGTGTTTCTTTAAAATTTTGCTGGCTTTCGTGCGCGGCTCGTACGGTTGAATCGCGCGTTATTTTGTTTAAAGACTAAACGAAATTAAAGAGGATCGATCCTAGCGCACGATCAATCGTTGCCTATTAAAACGGCATCCAACGCCGATACATCGCGAAAGCCTACGGACTTTACGAAGTCTATACGCTTGTAAATAATGAATTTCCCACATACAGAGACACGCGCGCAGACACTGACGAGTGAATAACATTAGCCAGACTTTCCTTCGACTTGGCGATATGAGACCGGCCTGACATAAATCTTCCGGCTAACGTTTTAAATTAGTTTACCGGTATATAAGGATACGGAAAAAGCAAATAAAAAAGAGAGAGAGAAGAGAAGAGAGAGGGTATGTCATTTCGAAAAGCAAGACACGCGAAAAATCGCTGCTCTCTCTCTCGGTTTTCTCTCTATATCTGTGTAACTACATAGACACTGGCTTAGCCGTTGGGGTTACGTAAGTACGGTGCAGTGAAAAAATTTGAATTTTAAATGAGCACCGAGTAAGATCGAAAGCGGCAGGAGAGTTTGCCGTTGAATTTACCGAACAACCGTAAAATGCGAAATAGAAGCCAAACGGAGAAGAAGGCAGGGTGGGGGGGGAGGAGGGGAAGGAGGAGAGGGAGAGTAACAGTGTCTGTGTTACGTACGTGTTGCGACGTTGCGAGAGAGAGAGAGAGAGAGAGAGAGAGAGAGAGAGAGAGAGAAAGAGAGAGAAAGAGGCCCCGAGGAGAATGCTGATGCTGCTTACGGAAGCCGGTTTCTTTTTTTCTTCTTCTTTTTTTAACTCGAAAACTCATCGTTTAATTTATTTTTCGTTTATAGATCGGGGAACCGTAAAATTGCACGAATAGTTGTGGTTGTCGCGCGTGTGACCGCGATTTGCTAAAATTTCACACGACTCCGGGAATTGGTAAATACTTGTGGAGAGTTGGCGTTAATGTGTACGTGTCTGAGGGAAGGGGGAGAAGAGGAGGGGAAGTAGGGACGTAAGGTACGAAAGATAAATGCTTCATTAAGTTGATAAATGCCGCTGAATTCGGATGAGGAGAGCGATTGGATAGGAAATCGAAGAGCCGAGGAAACGAATTTTCTCGTTGAAATAAACTAACAAAGGAATCGCTTTTCATTCAGCAATTTTTATAAATGGCGCAAATAAACGTAAATTATATTATTTATTTGTACGCTGCTGAACTTTTATAGATTGGTGTACGATCAAGCCAACTCAATATTGCTCGTTACAAACAATCGTAAACATCAACAAAGTTACGGAATAGTCATCGTCAATGACAAGGAGAACAGTTAAAATAACTAAAATGTGGTTTACCTAGACAAGTCAACAGCAACTGGTCAACGCACTCGCTCGTAGCCACGTAAATGTTCACACATACGAGTAATCGCACTGTCGAAGCATCTTGATCGCACAGTTGTACAATCACTGATCCATCGCACAGTTGCACCAAACGCACTCAACTATCCAAATTCCCAGTACATGTCGAAGTGAGCTGCTTCGCGTCAACGCCTGGCGGCAGGCACAACTTCCGCAAATGCGAGTCGGACAAGCACACTCAGACGAAGACCGCGAGAAAAGCAGTCGGCGGTGGTGTAGGCAATGCGTAATGCAGTATAGACGTCCAGAGAAACGAGGGGGTGGCTGGTGGGGCTGGGGTGGTGGTGCTGGCCACGGGTCGAAGTCTCGAGGCGAGGCTGGCGCACGCGAGCGAGAGGAGTAGGCTAGCTGGCTCGACCGCGTCTGCGTCGCTCCGAGGCTATCACACTTTCGCCAACGCGTGGCGCGCGCAACCCTCCGGTTCGCGAGAGAGAAAGAGAGACGGAGAGCGAGAAAGAGCAAAGCGGAGCAGCGGCACCGGCAGCAGCAGCAGCGCTCGCAGCCTCCCGGCGTTGGACTGACGTCGTCGTCGCGGATATGGGAGCGCGCAGGGCGGCGAACGTTTTGCTTCCTCTCTCTCTCTCGCTCTTGCGCGCAAGCGCATAAGCCCCCCACCCCCCTCCCTGCCCCGGCTGAGCCTCCCTCCCTGCGCTCTCGCTCCC
The DNA here is from genome assembly GCA_030522585.1 of Anagyrus pseudococci. Lineage (NCBI taxonomy): Eukaryota > Metazoa > Arthropoda > Insecta > Hymenoptera > Encyrtidae > Anagyrus > Anagyrus pseudococci. Next base: position 4,482 of record JAPYYQ010000324.1, read on the forward strand.
TCTCTCGCTTACACTCGCTCCCTCCCTTTGGCGGGCTCGAGAGAGCAGCGCGCGGGTGCCTCCGCCGCGCGCTCTACGACGGTGCGTCGGCCGGCTGACCTTGACACTGACATTGGGGCCAAATCCGACGAACTAAGGAGGAGGCCCTTCGACTACGTGGCGCCGGATCCAGCCGACGAGAGGGATGGAAAAGGGAGATCGATCGCTGCTCCGGTTTTTCCCGATTGATGGCTACTGCTGCTGATCGCGCGGGGGGTGGCTCACGCCGGAAAAGCTGGGGGGCACTCGGGGTGATACTCCAAGCTGACGAGATGATGATGGTTGGGGAGAAGGCTGGCGGAGATATCGAACTGTTCAATGGGGGTTTCCAAATGAGAAATGGACTAGATTGGTAAGAAAGGGCTCGAAGGGTGGGAAAAGAAAATTTGATTAGGATTTTTGCGTTAGTTGGGTGGTGGTTTCGTGGATAGAGAGATTGTAACTTTGATTGATAATGATTTTGGGTAGGTATCGATTGAAAGGACCAAATTAAATATGTAGAAAATGGGACACCGGAAGATGATGATGTTGAATTACAGCTCATCTTGCGTAATTGCGGATCAAGCAGGATTTTACGTCAAGTTAGCCGATTTTAACAAACTTGTTTTATGTTAAATGTTAACGATTCTGAGTGAGCAGCTGAATTAAATTTCTGCAGTTTTTTAAGAAAAAACTACCGAGATAGTGCGATTAAGAATTAAAAAATAAATACCAACCGATATGCGCATTTTATCAAAAAGATACTTGTTTTATATTGGCGCATGAATTAATTTCGCAATTTGATTACAAGCTTCGTCGAACATTTTAAACTTACGAGATCCTTAATAAAACAAATCGTATAAGTAATACTCACATTTGCATAGCTATTTATCAGTTAATTCAATTAGTCATACTAAAATCAACTACCACTGATTCAGCCCTATTCATTGAACGATGTTTTCTCATCGAAAGAAATACAATTTTTATAAAATTATTTACAATGTACTCACAACTACAATTAAAAGTACAAGAAACTAAATTTTTAATAGCAGACATTGCTAGAAATATCCGTTATTCTTTCTTTTATCATCAATAATATTTTCTTTTTCTCTTTCTCTCTCTTTTAATAAATAACCCCTCGATTTAACCTCAGCAAATTTAGCCATCGAGATGTCTGTAATAAAACCACACGCCATTAAATCGAGGCGCACATAGCCACGCGTACCAATAAAATAAAATAGCGTGATATATAAAAAAAAAAGAAAAGGGGGAGAATAACCCGTTGGCTGAGGAAGGAAGCAGCAAGTCAGGCCGAGAGACGCGTGGCCGGGAAAGAGCGCCAGACACGCTAAGTTTCATTAGCGGGACACCCGATGACAAAGTATGTTTCCACGGGGTAGGCATCGAAAAGTAAGACGACGACGACGACGCGTCCTCGACGCCGCGGCTCTTTCTCTCCTATCCCCTTCCTCCTTCCTTTTTTTCGCCTTCTTCTTCATCGCGAGAGTGAGAGAGAGAGAGCTGTGCGCCGGGGAAACAGGTTTTGCCCGCCAAGCGAGGTAGAGGCACACCACCGAGGGCTTGGGGAGAAAGAGGGAGCCCGCGGCAGAGAGAGAGAGAGAGAGAGAGAGAGAGAGAGAGAGAGAGAGAGAGAGAGCGAGCAGATCGTTAAAAACGCCCGGCGACCTGTACGCGCTCGCCGAGGAAAAAATCCGGCTGCTACACCTGTGTGCAGTCTCCCGCCAATATCGGAGTTAGCTTGCGGTCTAGTCTGCCGGAAAAATCGTGGACAATGCGCGACACGTCCGGGAGCAATGAGGCTCGAATAGCGACTGACCGACAAAAATCAATCGATAGATATTTTTTTAATTGCTATTGTCTTTGTATGCGCTTTGGTCGATAAGATAATTCTTTGTATACGTATTGCATCTGTATCAGATGGATTAATATTTTTTTCTTATCGTCATCGGAGGCTTGATCAAATTAACCTTAACAACTGGAATTGAGAAAAAAAATTCAATAAATTTGGTCAAGTACTTGGGGCAAGCGTTGGAGCTCGAGCTGAAAGAAGCTGGGCAGAGAATAGCGATGTACAATGCGTGTGTGAAGAGTACAGATGGGGAAGGGAATTTGGTTAGTTAACTAAAACTGAAAACGAGGCCGAGCGTCCAGACCGAGAGGTCTAAAAGAACAAGAAAGGCGCTATATGGAGACAGAAAGAGAGAGAGAACGAAATATAAAAAAAAAGAAGCCCTCTCGCGTAAAAAAGAGGGAGAGAGAGAGAGAGCAAGAGAACAGGCACAGCGGGTATGCTAGGGCCCGGGAAGACAAAAGAAACGGAAAAGGCCGATGGAGCAAGAGATGGCCGCGGATTAAGTTCCGACGACGGCCAGTCGGCCGGGGCAGGTGAGGAGCCAGCAAAGTACAGCAGCAGCGGCAGAGCCAGCAGCGTGACCGCGAAGAGAAAGAGCGCGAGAGACAAAGCCCCGGCAGCAGCCTCGTCCAGACGCCCGAGTTGAAGAAGAAGAAGAAGACGACAGAGAGAAAGAGGGAGGGGGGCAGAGAGAAGGAAAAAGGGGGCGGTTATACCTGCGAGAGCCGGAGCTGCAGCGAGGAACGCGGCCAGACGGAAAAGAGGTGCGCGCGTACGACGGAAGGCTTTGACTTTCGCTTTCTCTCGTTCGCGCGCCACCGCTATATACATGCACGCAGGCCTGCATACGCGAGGCTGTGTGTCTGTGGCTCCGCGTGCACGTGTGCAGCGGAGCCACGATGGGCGAGACACGGGCAGAGGCAGAGCACACACAGGGCCCTTCCCCCTAGCCGATCAATATAGCGTCGCGTAGACGCGAGAGATGCGATTGCCCGCGCACCCACGCGCGCACCGACGACCGAGGGGGACGTCTCCCCCGCGCCTCGCTCGCCCCCCCCCCCTTCTCACACCCTATACTCAAGGGGGGAGGCAGTGGCTACTCGCGCCTGCAACCCCATCGCAGCCGCGCCAATAGTGCCAAGCCTCGGCTACCCCACAAGCCTCGCCTGTCAAGACTTCTTTTCCCGGCAAGTCGGCCTTTCGATATTGAGTTATTGCTCGGTAGAGCATTGTTTAGGCGATTTTATAGGGGATAGATCGAAAGTCGCTTGCCAATGACTGTTTGAAATTTTTCGTTGGACTAAAAAACAATTTTTTTTAGAATTTGACTCTGTCAATAATTTACTTATTTGATACTTTACTGAAAAAAACGCCGAGTGCGCGAGCAATGTAAATATGAAATGTAAATAAAGATAATGCGTGATTTGATTATAAAATTAATTGATCGCGTGTATGTTTAATAGCTGTTCATTTTATATAATAGTTTTTACAAAGAATTAACGATCGAATTGCGTTCCTTTGAAGTAAAAATTTATTTAATTTAATAATTAAAAACAATTTCATATTAAGGAAGTTTACAAATTAAGCGTACAGGAGTAATAAATTTAATTATAAGAATTTATGTGATACATATACTGAATATGTTATTACCTTTTCATTCAATATTTCATTCAAAGTTTTGAAATATTTGTAATTAAACGAAATTGTATTGATAATGTGATTTACTTCGAAAGCATTTAGTTATTCATTAACTTTACACGAATAATAATTATTTCGAAATTTATGTAATAAGAAGCAGATCGCAAAAAAATATCATTTTAAATTCATGTCGCTTAATTAAAACATACCTTTCTGTATTTTAAAACTGTTTAATGAAAAATTAATAAATAACAGTGTAACTGTCCTTCACGTTCACTCAAAAATAAAATGAATCCGAGACATTTGTTATTGCTTCAACTATACTTGTACACTACTTGGCAGAGAACGAACATTTTGTAATAAACAACAAATTACCAAAAAACAAAAAGAGTGAAAAACAAAATATGCACTTACCTGGTTAACCGACGCCGCAAGATGCTTCAAACTATCCGCGTAATTTTTCAGCACCGTATCAGTGGTCATACAGCTTACGCGGAACTCGTAAAACATGTCCAGTTTGTAAACACACCTCTGACATATGTTTTTTGGCAGCGCATCCTCTTTCGTTATCTGCAACGACAATAGTAACCCTATACATATACGTATACATTACGAAAAGCCAGGCAGGCCTACGACAAAGCGAAAAAACAGAAAAAAAGACCTCCCCAGCGCCACACACACAGACACGTACACGTACTCACTAAAAAAATCCAAAACAAAATCGGAGGAAAGAAGAGTCGGAGGTGCAAGTACATACACGGGGGAGCTTACGCTCTAGAATTGTTTAGTCTTAGCGCGAGTTCTGCTGCATTATCTCGCGCGCGGTCCGTATCAAAACATCCGGCGAGCCCGGAGGTCTCTTTCTCTCCGAGTAAAGTCTACTCACCACTGCCGGTATGCAGGAGCGTATCTTGAATAGCAGCTGTCTCTGCTCGCCCTCCTTGTCGAATATCTGCATCTGATGGCTGCTCTTGAGCGAGCAGAGCCGGCAGAGTTCGGCGAAGTTAAAGTCATCTGCCATGGCCATGAGGGCGCAAGAGGGGGCTCGGCCCCCCCGGACTCTCCGCGTGGAAGCACAGACCGGCGCACCGTCCCCGGCGCTCCCAGGCTCACGACGACGACGACGAGGATGCTGCTGCTGCTGCTCCGCCACCCGCTCTCTGGCGCAGCGTCGAGGTTATGGCGTCCTCGTTTATTTCTCCCTCGCGCGCGCGTAGCCCAACTCACACCAGCAGCCTCGCGCTCTCTTCTCTCTCTCTCTCACGCGCGCAGCTAGCAATCTCGCGCGCGTGCACTCGACGAACGCACGGAGCGACAGAGCCTCCCCCGCACGCGCGCACGCACCTGCCGCTGAATTTAGAGCGCTATCACACACCTCTTATCCAGATTCCACTGCTGATCTTCCCTGCCGCTGCCGCGGCTGTTCTGCTGAGTATATACCTATATAGCAGAGAGAGAACGCGCGAGAGACGCCGGCCTCTCGTCGAGCGGCGTTTTCAGCTGAGCAGCTGGAGCGAGATGCGGACAGTGGAGGTGCTGCTGCTGCTGCGGGCGCGTGCGACGAACGCCAGTATAACGCGGCCATCACTGCGCAGCGTTCCCCCCTAGCCCCCCCCTCTACCTTCGCCCCCCTGCCCCTCCCGCGCCCCCCGTCCTTCTTGTCGTCGATGCTGCGCTCCCGCACAGCCGCCGCGTCACCGTCCTTCCTCGGCCCCTTCGCACCGCCACGCCGCAAGCCCTACGCCAAGGCTGTATATATACCTATGTATATACAGTACTCGCGCTGCCTGAGTCTGAATTGCCTCCAATTTTTGGCCATCTGGTGACTGGATGCTCAGACCCGTCCCGTTCAAATTGGCTAGATGCCCAGTGGATGGTCAAGTAGAAGTCCGTTCTTTCCAACCGGTTTAGCCAGGTTGCTATTGCATCCCGATGACTCCATCCATTTCTTATTTAAATTTTTTAATCTTTTGAGGTTTATTGCAATGCTTGGAATTTTGTATATTTAAACATCACCGTTAATTGAACAAAATCCCAAAAACATTATGATAATCATATTTTTTTTATATTTTAATGAAATTGCTAAAGTACATTATTGTTGTAAGAATTGATGTAGAATATGGCAGTTCCTAATTCAACTTTCTTAGAATAAAAAAAAATAATCAATCATGTGCAATTCATTAAGACAACAAAAATCATATATTATTTTCAGCGCTTTAACTATCGCAAGTTTTGACAATTCGTCTTTTTACGTATGTACTTTTTTTATTAATTTTTTTTCGAGTCATTTACATTTATGTCGCATATTTGAATTTGAATCCATACAGGATTGACCTGAAAAGTAAATGACGTAAATTGGTGGTTTCTTAATCTGCAAATATGGTATATGTATAGTCCTTCGTCCAATTTATTATTTGGTTTTAGTCATTTTAAAATTTACAAGGAGCTCCGTTTCTTTTTTTGTTGTGCTAATGTTGTGCAAACTTTTATTATCAAGGCGAAAGCGACGAGATTACGAAAGTGGTTTTTTAAACAAAGTTTTTTGTAACCAAGAACATTTAATTCGTGTCTTGACTTTTTTTTTAAAAATTAATATTAATAGACTGTATTTTACATAATTCACAACTTTTTTCTATTTCCCGTTTAAGTTTTTTTGCATTGTTTTTTTTTTATCTTTAGGATATATTTCAGACTTTCATTATTTAATGATGCTTTAGCAGTGGAGTAGGAAAACGAAATAAAACAGACGCAGTGGTTCAAAAACAGAAAATGATGCTCATATATTTCAACAATATAACTTCATCATATAATCTGTACATAATATTTTAATATTTATGCTCAATCACTATATTATAAAATATATCTCGCGTAACAAGGCTATCCGACGACCAGTCGCACAGCTGTAAAAAAATGATTTCCGTGTACTCGATAATGCGCCGGCAGCTACACATCGTGATCAATCGCCTCAGGCGATCGACAGAACTACATCTATATACATATACACACACAAAAGCGCTCCATCGCAATACGCGTGCACTTTTACGCAAAGCTTTTATTGCTCTTTCCACGCGCATAAATTCATACTTGGGAATAACCGCTTAATTAACTCTTAAAGCTGTTTTTAAACTACATTTGCGCAACAATAATAATAAAAAAAAAGAAAAAAACAGAAGCAACGTTTCCGAAATAAAAATGACACACGCGTAAGACGTCGAATTATAATACAATCTCAAAGTGTCTTGCACGCGTGCGCTCCGACAATAAATAACGAGACAAGTATATTTCACCAATAATATTGTGTATTTTGCGCAGGATTAAATACTTTATTTCCATAGGCCTTTTGTTTCTCTTTCCCGGGCTCTCATCGTGCACCTTTCACGTCCACTCTCGGCTTCTCTCTCTCTCTCTCTCTATACGCTCGACTTCCGTTTTTGGTCCCCGAAACTTTTTCGAGCATCGTGACCAGAGGCGTAACAGCAATGCCGGAAGTCACGATTTTCACAGTCATTCGAACAATTGCGCGAGACTCGGCTTTAAAACGCCTCGTCCCTGCAGGGTATACCGGATTATTCGATATAACTTAACATAAATATCTTATAACAACTTAAGTATTTCATAAGATCACAATGTCACCCTTTCGATTTCTCCTTCGATCGATGAAATAATTAATTTTGAAAAAAAACAATCAATAATTATCGATAGTCGTTAAAATTTTCAACGAGTAATTTTCAATAAAAAGAATATCTGTTTAACAAAAAATAACATATCTATTGTCTTTAAAATAATCTATACGCGTTGGCGAATTTCACGTCATTTTCAAATGAAAGGGTCGAACGTTTTTTTGTTGCGCATTAGGTTCTATCTTACTTGTAAAAATACTCATAATTCTTAAGTATAATTCGCTACTATACTTATTCGTAACGAATTTTGCGTATATGATTGCTCTAAAGATAAAATGAAACTTCGGATCCTTAATAACTGACGTAACAAGTTGTTGTTCTTTTTTTCAAATGAAAATCAAAAAGAATAAAGACTTTTTTTAAAAGAGAGCTTTTCGAAGCTTTCATGAGCGCCTGTTTCCTTGTTACAGTATATGAATTGATCACCCAATATTATCATTTTCACTCTCGTATATAACCTCAGTCAAATAATCTAGATTTGTTTTCGACCAGTAAATAAATAATTCACTTCTACGTACATTATATACAAATCTATAATTGCTCGTTAAATTGCCCGCGACCATTGCGAACGAGCAATAAAATGCAGATATCAAAGACCGCGCAGCTTTCCCTTTTTTTCGTGGACATCATAAACGAGATCTAGTCTTTTGACCCTCTATACTCTTCGATAACAATTTCAATCAAAAATTTATGAAAATATCCATTTCACGTTTGTTCATTGAAACATAAGGTCCGAAATAAAAAAAGAAATGAAGAAAAGCACTATTTACAAGGCGAGTGTTAAGCACCAAAGGTAAGGTCCGTCTAAGCACTATGGTTGATTTAAAGCCGAAGGGTTTCCGGTTCTACGACCCCAAGGGACGTCAGCAGAACCGACTGAGCCGCTACTACTTCCGTAACGTTCTTCTTGTCGTAGGCCTTGATAATATCTTCGATCGAGATCCAGGAGCCCGTGATGAGAGCACTTATGGCTACGAAGATGAGGAAACTGTTTTTCCAGAGCCTCCAGTTGCCCTTGCCCAGATGTCCGTCCCAGCAGGACACGGTCTCTACCACGGCAGGAATAAAGATGCCCAAGATCGAGAAGAATACTGCGCCCACCAGTGATATGAATGGATCAAGCTCCGGTACCAGCAACGCCACGCTTACTGCAATAACAAGTTCGATGTTTAATAAATATTCACAGATCGGCAGACCTGATGCCGCTAACGACAAATACACGTACCTGTTAACATCACCATAAGAAGCCTCATTACGGTCGAGCCCACGAGTTCCCAGCTGTGGCTGAATTTCGGCTTGATCGCGTTCCAGATGATCTCCAGAGGTACGAAAAACTGTAGTCCATAAGTTAGGGTGATGGCAATGATGATCAATATATTAACAGTCCGACCAAGCCTGCAATTTAACAATGTGCGTCAGAAAAAAAACTCATAGTCATGATGACTCGGTAATACGATATTTTCAACTGTTATATTTATCAAACGTGAAACTTACACCTCGTGAGCTGGAAGATTCAGCGTAATACTGGCCTTAGCTTCTTTGCCGAAACTCATGTAGCCAAAGACTCCCATCATCGCGTACAGAGAAACGACGACCGACATCGAAACGCTAAGGACACTGGGACAGCCGATGAAGTGGCCTGGATTTGCCATACTGTTTTCTATCGGCATGACCTAGTTTTACCAGTGGCATTAATATTTATTTTATATAGCATTGACGATTTTACAAATTTATTGATCAAGCAAGTTGCGATATGCGTATGATAATTCAACATTGTTTGCAAATTCTCTCGGTCGCAATACAACGATTATCTAATTTCATCTCTTAATAGCGCAGCAAGATCGCCTGCGAGATACTTACAGTGCCGATACCTTCAATGGCGAATATGACCGTAGCGAAGAACTTGGGGAAATCGTGCCAGCTCGACCAGTACACGTCGAGTTTGTCAATTGGCTGAAGGTCTTTGAAAATGTAGTACAGCGTAATGGCGAAGGCGACGGTCAAGCTCGCGTTGGCTATGGCCGAGAACGGAATGAGAATCTTCAAGTGGCGAATCTGCCCGAGAAGGATGAGGGCTGGCAAGAGGCACAGTATGTACGTTTGCAACGCTATCTCACCGCCGCCGTAGTAAGTGGCCACCTGGAATTTCCAAAGCAAATATCCGTTAGGCCCCGTTAGTTTTTTTATACGACTCTGTCGTGATAATCAGGCACTTGCTGTGAGATTGTGTGGATCATTAAAAAATGACAACAATCATTTCGGATTACGTCTTTTACGATGTTTACTTTACCGCGCGTCACAGCTATACGCAAAATGAAAACATCGTAAAGGTTTAATGCCCAAATTTCGTGTGTTTTTAACGTTATCTAGAGAAAAATTGTAAAACACCGATAAATTCCCTCGCTCCAAAACAAAAAACACAAGTTAATCGCACCGGATACTCGGAAAAAACAAACATTTTCCAGCTCGCGAGCGGCGATAATAAAGCTTCTCTCTCACCTGGAGTATACTTTTGGCGATGAAGACGACGTAGACGCAGCAGCCGCCGACGTAGGTGGCGCAGAGGGCGCAGTTGACGAAGTTGCGGGCGAAGTTGCCGTACTTCCTCAGGGGCTTGGGGCCGCACTCGAAGGCCGCGCGGGCCGTGTCGGCGAACGTCAGGTAGGGCGTCTTGGTCTTGCGGCAGAGGACGTGCGACGACCTGACGAGTATGTGCACGCAATGCGAGCAGAGGATGCCGATGAGTATGGTGCCGAGGCCACCGACCAACAGCCCGCCGTTCTTGATGGCGCTCGGCATCGCCAGGATGCCCGTGCCCAGCGACGACTTGATGAGATGCGTCGCCGAGCCGGTGTCCCTGTTCAACAAACGCACGAATTTTATAATGTAGAGCTTTCATCACTCTTGTTTCATCGTTTCTATAATTTTGAAATTGATTTCGGAAATTGACTATGTCCGGTTATTATATGGTGTTGAACGAATTGTTTTTTTTTCTTTTTTCCCGTTACATATTTTAATTATGAGTACGTATGAAAAATCAATGTATACACAGGTGCGATTAATGCGAGTCACAGCGAGTATTTCCAATTATGTACGCTGTTTAAACGGTAGGTATTGTAGGATTTTTCGACATTTTCGAACGATTAACGCGCAGCTGTGTTAATATGATCAATTGTTTCGGGTTGTCTCTCGTTATACATGCTGATAATGTTAGATAACACCTTTAAATTTCATACAAAGGTTGAAGTTCGTGTTATTTCAATTTTTAATCGATTATCGCCGATTAATCAAGATCTCTCTCTCTCTCTCTCTCTCTCTCTCTCTCTCTCTCTCTCCCTCCCACTCTTACACAAATATTATAATCCAATTCTCAAAAAGCCATTGAGCAATTTTCATAATGAGAGTTTAACACCTGATTTCCGTCGCGCATCAAATACCTCGCGCGCATTAATAAATTAATCAAGCTCTCAAAAAGCTTCAACGTATCCGTATAGCTAAAAGTTCTAATAGGTACACAAGCTTTCCGTTCCAGCTAGTCCCAAGGAGCAGGAGGGAAATACTTGGCGAAGGTGTGCATTTCGATTGGCAAACAAAAGTTGCGTCCGCCAAGAATTAAATCAAGCGCCTGCAGCTGACGCGAATATATCTAGAGAGAGATATATAGTGCCGGATCGTGCGCGTTACGTCCGTGTGTGTTTGCGCGTTTCGAAGGTGGAGCGACGTCGTCAGCGGCGGCCTTGATCCCGATGCAGGATGTAAGCCGAGCGCGGGTGAAAGGTCCTTCTGAGCGCCGATGCAAACTGAGGCTAAGCGCGAGCAAAACCGGACCACAAAGGCCACCAGTGTATACGTTTTGGCGGCTGGGCACGAAAAAACGAGCAATAAGGGAATAGAGGCTGCGTGCGGCGGACAGAGAGCCGTCCTCGGCCTCGGCAGCTGTCGAATATGTGACTTTGCAATACAGTTCAACAGGAATAATTTTCCAATTGCTTTGACGCGCACGTGCTGCTTTAACGCGTATTCCTTTCTTTTTCTTAATTATACACAGCTGCGTGTGTTGGGTTGGAAAGAAAAATCGGCTGACCGTCAGGCAGCCTGTATGCGCGGAGATATCGAGTTTATATATGCGTTACCAGCTTATCTACGATATGAGCGCGTCGGTGTGACGATCGGCAATCGCGTGTATATTAACCTCGGGCCAATAAAATGACAAGGCGCTTACAACTTTAGGAAGGAATTACACGCGATGATAACTCCATAATCCAAGACAAGCACGAGCGGTGTGATATAAAAAGGAGCGAGTTTTAAAAGCTGCTCGCGATAGAGCTCATATACATCATCGTTGACGCGAGTCGGACAAGGTGAAATCTCCCTTCGCGCGAGACGCACATTTCGTTAACGAGCCTGTCCGTTGAGGCGTTATAAAGACGTGCATACAAGAGGTTTATGTACCTGTCGGACCGGCCAACAATAGAGTGCGTCTCTCTTATCTGTAAAGCGCGACTTTTATCGGGAGGCACAGAAATATACGCGAGAGTTCCGTAATGGGGTCGTCAACGATGTCATCCACCTTCGAGCGTCTTTTATAATCGCGCGATATTTTTTTTTCTTCCCTCCCCCCTCCCTACTCCTTCCCCTTATCTCACGCGCTGCGCCTGAATATTCATGGATTTTGACGAAGAAAAAATAACTCGTCAGGGGGCTGGCCTTGGCGTTTGCACGGCTTCGTTGACGATATGACTGCGATGAATATACATCGTTGGCTTTATCGAGGACTATTGTTATTTTAGGTTCGGAGTTATCAAAAGAGGTGGCAAGGAAAATTTGAAAAAGTCGACGGAATTTTTTCTTAGTTCGCTAGTCTACAGATGCACGCGTGAATTGAAATTTGTTTCGATTGCTTTTACTCTTGTTTTTAGTTGGAAGGATAGTAAAATCTAAAATTATCCAGATAAATATAGCGGTACATACATGTGTGTATACGTGTGTAATTTAAAAAATAGCTCAACGATTGAACTGACCAATGGAGATTTTTCATTAACAATACAGCTGATTTATAATTCAAAGCCACAGGTACACCAATTTCAGGACCATAAATAGAGAAAAATAAGAAAAAAAGGAAAATGAAGAAAAGAGTGGTCAATCGCACTTACGAAGTGGCATGCTTCTTATCTCGATGATCGAACGGGTCGTAAAGCTCATCCTTCTCGGGGAATTGTCCAATCACCGTGGCTATTTTCGTGCTGCAAATACAAACGAGAATGCGTTAAAAATATTAAAAAAAAACAATTGGCATTTTTTATCGGAGCTCGCGGAGCAATGTAGCGGCGCAACGTTGAAGCAAGCTCGCGCTTAACCGAGGCCTCTATATACGCCGTTATTCTTTTTCCTGGTTTAAAAAAAAAATTTCAAAACCGCTCGCACGTGCGCTAAAATCGAATTTCGCGTGCACACGTGTCAATTAGCGCAAAGGCGTATACAACGTCGCGACGACAAAAGCAAAAAAAACTCGACTCAATAAAGCTTCCCCTCCTTCGAAAGAGAGAGGGGGGGGGGGCTGCCGCGTCCTCTTCACCCCGGTGCTGACTATTTATCGAAAAGACAAGGAGGTCGAGTGACGTATTGGCTGTCGAGAGAGAAGCCCCTTACCGCTCTCCGTCTCGTGCTTTCAAACTCCGACACACACGCGTGTCCCGGTTCTTATCTCTAATCGACGCTCTTTTATCGCGCTGCAACGCACAATAAATAAATATATACGGGCGGGAGGAGAGACGATTAAGCCGCGAGCTCATTCCTGGCTTTATTCTTATCTTTTTGCTCTCCGTTTTTTTACATCCGTTGAATTTCATATGCGTCTCGATGAATTTCATACCGCAAGGAATACCGGCCCGGTTTTACTTTTTATTTTCGTTTTCTTTTCGTACATGTACAAAGGCAGTAAGAATGGAAGGAGGAGAAAGCTTATGGCCGGAATTATGTGCGCGGCATGACGACAGAGCAATTGTACATAACGTAAGAGCTTTATGTGGGTATATAGTACGTTTTAAAATATTTTGATTCAATCTCCCTCTCTCGATAACAGAGATTTCACGTGCAAAGACCTGCTCGTTTTTCCGACAACGGGCTTTAGCTATAGGAATATAACGGACGCTCGTGTATATATCGATGTACGTTGATCCGCGCGTACTCGCTTCATTAGCCGGCTTTACGTAAGTACTCGCGCGTACTCCGCAATGCTTAATAAGTAAACACTCACGTGCTACTGAAGTCGCTCATTTGCTCTCCCGGAGCCTCGTTTGCCTCTTCCTTCTTGCCCATTATGGATAGCTGTAACATAAACACATCGACTTTGATTACGACACATCAATATTTTTCATGCATCAAAATGATTTATATTGTTGTTGTTTGGGATACACACGTGTAATAAAAACGTCGATCGTTTCTACGTTTGCGTGAAAAGTATATTAGCGCCCCTACTCTCGGCCGAACATTACCATAAAAATAACGATAAACGTGAAACAAATCGATTAGTATACGAATAAATTTTCCAACAACAGACAGGACTGTATACGTGGACTATTAACGTTTTCCGTGTCAAGTGTCCGCCAACAGCGCGCCAAGGAGATAAAAGACAAAAAAGAAAACAAAAGGAAAAACCTTGCGCCTATGCACGAAATGGAAAGTCCGGGGGTGTGCAGAGCCAGGACTGTCTATAGCATATCCACCTCGAAACGTGCTGTGCTCACGAAATAAAATGGGAGTCGATGAGGCAGGAAGATAAGTATAAAAGGCAGTTCCTTCCGCGACCTCGATCGATCTCGAAATTAGAATTCTTTGAAAGGTAGAGCCACTCATATCCGGCTGGTCGCGAGGCGATCGCTTTAAACGAAATTTCTCCCGGTGCGTCACGCGCGCGCGCGCAAGCCCAGGGAAGAGAACGACGACACGTAGCAAACACGTGGTGTCTTGTGTATATGCGACGCGCGCGCGACCCGCACGTGCTGAGGGCCGATATAAACTAACGATTTTCCATGTATACACTCCCAGTCCGTATGTATATTCACATAGCTGTGCGTCACGTAAAGCTGATCCAACTATTTCATGATGTTTTCCGCCGATAACGATCGGCTGATGATGCTCACTCGGATAAAGTTAATTAAATTTACGGATACTCCCGGCTAACACGTTTCTTTTTCCCCTCTTCTTTTTTTAGCCAACCGAGATGGGCTTAATGATCAGAGCCTTTATAGTGCTTTGGTAGTTCCCATGGTAATTTCGTTGGCGCGAGCCGAATGATAATGCGCGACGATGATGTCAAGTTGAAATACGTATATATACACACGTTGCGTCTAGAAAGTTTAAACGCTGCAAGTGCGTAAAGTGTCCGTTACCTCATGAAACTCGGATTATCGTGTTATATGTATAGCACTCTTCCTCGCTTGCAGCCGCTATTTTCGTTGGGATCTTTCACGCGACGAGCGTGATTGATTAAAAAAAATTATATCGGTGACGCAACGACTTTCACAATAGCAATCAGCCGTTGATTGAACCCCGATATGCCTTCCCTTTTTTTTTGTGCCTCTCGTATCTTTACAACGATTTTTCTCGATGAAGTAACCCTTTTTTATATTGTTTTTAATCTATATTAAATTAAATATTTCTCTTATCCGTAGAAGCATTTGATTATCGGTCTCGGTTTATCTTACGGCGTTACAAGTGCTCTGTACATCTATTTGACAGTCGGTTATCTATATTGAGCAATGAAAAATCTTTTGTTGGAAAATCGATACGATCAGGAAATAATAAGTTTCATTGACAACTCAACTGATTGGCATTTATACAAATTAACAGCATTTTTTATCTAGATTACCATCTCGTCAACAATTCACACGCAGTATACGATGATAACACACATTTTTTTTCTCCCTTTCGTTATCGGTATATCTATATCTACATGACGTTCACCCGGGCGAATTAAAATTCTCCGCGCATTCAGCGTCGCAGTTATCGTTTTGTTGAAATTAATATCGGCTTACTCCATATCGCATATCGACACTTTTCGTTACGTGATCTTTAATTACTAACAAATTCAAGGGTCCAAATGTCTCGGTGCAGAAACGAAAGCGTGCAATCAACGTATATGACATATCGAGCGACAATCTAATCCATCATCGATCCTTATACACCGTCAGCATTACGTAGGGCCGTCGTACTCTAGACGCGTCCAAACGCGTCAACCGGGAGAGAGAAAAAATAGAGAAGGCAAAAGTTTCCGCTAGTTTCCAAACGAGAAATGTAAAAATAAAGCCGCCAACGCATTTTTTATCGGGCATAACTTTAGCCGCAAAAGCGATATGCGCGACAGTGGGATGTCGGGCATCGAATCTCGTGTCCCTGACTCTCTCTCTCTATCAAGCCTCGTATTCGGCGGATATTTAAAGGGCGTCCAAAGCCATAAGTATAAGACAAAGCTCGAGCGGTGTATTTTGGGCAGCGGAGAAGACGGTTACGCAAAGCCCGTGACTCGCCTAAATACGCTTGCGGGCTCCAACGGCCGAGTGAATGGTCTCTCGCTCTCTCGGGCGGAAGGAGCGCGCACTGGAATGCCACGCATTGTCCGTCTCTCTCTCTCTCTCTCTCTCTCTCTCTCTCTCTCGTTCTCGCGCGCTCCCGCCTGTCTGGGGCTTTATCCGAAAAAAGATTATAGGCGAGCTGAAGGCTATTTGCGTCGCGGGGAAGCACGGCTCTTGAGATCAGCGTTTAATAGATTGTGCCGCTCCAGGCTCTAGACACTGACTATGTCTACCGGCATGCGCGAGATCGGCCGAGTATGGCGAGAGCGATCGGCAAAAAATCGACGTGCGCGTGGGAGAGAAAAACAAGGCGCGAGGAGATGCATAAGCGCGAGGATGCGTCATTGCCGCGAAGGAGCTCGGCTTCCTCGATCGCCGAGGTGAAAACTTGAAATTGCAAATGTAGCAGGCCGCATTGGAATGGCGACAGATCGTTCGCGAGGATGAGGAATCGAGCGATGCCTCGGCAGGGGCGCGAGAGCGGCGCGGCTCTGACGCGCTCTCCCGAGAACGCGCCGCGGAGTGTATATCGAGCCCGGCTTTCACCGGCGCGAGCCGGCTGCCGCGCGGAAATTGCAGGCTACCTCTCGAGCGCGAGCGCGCTTAGCTGGAATGGAGGCTCTCTCGATTAGCCAAAGAATAAAATCGTCCCTCTCGGGCTTATGTAAAGAGTCCCCTGTAGTTATCAGCGTGAAGAGGGGGGCCGCTCTATACTCATCAATATTAGATGAGAGAAACGCTGCTTCCTTTTCAACGCACGCGCGTAGTCGAGAGACAAGTTTTGTTCGCTCTCTCTCTCTCTCTCTCTCTCTCTCTCTCTCTCTCTCTCTCGAAAATGACAAAGGCCTCGCTGTCGCCCGCGTGCACGGTTATTTATACGGGACAGTCTCGCGGATAGCGCTGCGAGTAGGGCGCATACGTGAAAAGCCGAGCGCGGGCCGAATAGACAATCCGGCAGCCATTCCCCCCGCCGGGTTATTCTTAGCTGTGTCTACCAAATAATTGTCCTATCCCCTCCCCCGTCTCATTTACTCCTATTCCGTCCGGGAATGCGCATTTGTCTAGCGGTATTTGATTATACTACCGCGGAATGCGCGTATATTTGAAATGCGGCGTGAAAATCTAATTGGAGCAGCTTCTGCATACACGACTCGCAAGCTCCGCTG
Organism: Anagyrus pseudococci; assembly: GCA_030522585.1. Taxonomy (NCBI): domain Eukaryota; kingdom Metazoa; phylum Arthropoda; class Insecta; order Hymenoptera; family Encyrtidae; genus Anagyrus; species Anagyrus pseudococci. The sequence continues at coordinate 21,430 of JAPYYQ010000324.1, forward strand.
CGCGCTTATCGATAAGATCGAATGGAAGAGTACCGGAGATCAATATTGAGATTTGTCTGGCGCTGAAACCTCGAAAAAGAAGAAGAAGAAGAAAGATTGACAAACAGACGGGTGTACACGCATACGTGCACACGAGAGAGGGACGAGCGCGATTATTTGTCTTTCTTTTGTTCAACAGCTGGATCGTGAAACTTTGTTGCCGGTGCGTCTCGAGTGCGCGCCCGCGCGCGAGCTTTGTCTCTCGCTTTATGGACTTTATATTAATCGATTTTGATAAATAGCCTTATCGCTGCGCCGAAGATAAGACGCGCGAACGTCGAGTGTACTGCGGGACTGCTCTCTCGTATATACAATAGGCCCCGGCTTCAAATGCGCCCTGGTGTCGGTAACTTACGAAAGCCGAGATAAGCGATCGTAAATACCGAGAGCTGCATAAATTGTTCCCTCTCGCCGGCCGGAATCTCAAAGTCAAAAATTGCCTCGTTAATTTTCTTTTTCTTTTCCAATATGTTTGACTAGAGCTAATATTTCTTTCCGCGAACGAGCCGCACGCGCGCGCCCCGTATCCCTCTGCAGCCCTGACGTTTATTTGCCTATAGTGCTCGAGAGAGAGAGAAAGAGCCGTAATAGCCTCGTAGACGCAGAGAATACACCTACGACGGCTATTTCTCAATAAATCTTAAAATTCAAAACTGAAAAGCGCCAATGTTGCGCCGAGAGAGAGAGAGAGAGAGATAAAGCGCGACAGGTCGCGAATGAGCGCGCATCTGACGGAGGGTCTGCGCGCGGGGAGAGAGAAGAATCGGGCGCGCGCAACCCAGATTGCGCGAGCGCGTATTTCACCGCCTTATTCCGCTGCTCCGAGAGCCAAGCGTCCATGTGCACGTCTGTGTGTGTTGTGTATCGAGCAGAGAGACCGGTCTCTCGTCCGAGCACGGAGCGTAAACTCGCGTGCGCGCTTAAGGAGGTGAAAATTCCCTACTGGAAACCGACCTATCGCTCATCCCATTTTTCTCTCTCTCTCCCTCGCCTATAAGGATGATCTACTGCTAGCACTGTTTCTTTGCGCCGCCCAGGGGGAAGTAGGTGGATTCTAAATGCAGCGCATCGGTCAAAAGCCCCGACGCGGCCCTCTATGTTGCTGCGTGCTTGACCAAGTCCCCAGTGATATTCGGCGCTCGCTCGACCGCGACTCTATTATGCTCTCCCATTCGTTCGCTAATTCCTCCGTTTATTCGTTTATTTTTTTTTTCTTTTACATTCTCGTTACCTTTTTCTCCTACTTTTTTTCCGTCGTTTTTTATTGTTGAGGACCGTAATTTTCCAGCCGATATTTTTCGTTGACGAGCGCGTTTAACAGAGCCGTAAACGTCACTTTTTTTTATCGCGCACACCGCGAGAGCTAATATTATGAAAGCTCACGATGTCGAATTCAGGCATGGAAAAGAATGCGCGCGCTCGCGGGCCGAGTGAGAGAGAGGAAATTGTGCAATGTCAACGAAAATAAAAAGGAAACAGCACAAGAAGCTGATATTATAAAAAAAACCTTAGTCTCTCTCTCCCACTCTCTTTCTCTAGCAGAGATGTATAGAAGGGATAGCGAGAACGAGCGGAGTTTTGCGAAACAATTCGGACAGGTTGAATGCGCGCTTACAGCGTTTTAATCATCGGCCAGTGTTCCTCGAGGAGACAACTCCGGCACACGGGGTCTCTATCGCAATTACAGAAATACCGATCTCCGCTTTAGTCGCGCGGCTATTGAGCAATCGTTCTCTCGCCGGCGTGCACACACACACACGCTAATATAAACACACGTAGATTAATAGGCCAGCGAACGGCCAAAGGTGGAACAGTCGAGCCGTCGTGGAGATGAGAATGGAGTCTTCAAAGTTTTTGATATTCTCGATCCTTTCTTTTTGTCATTACGTCCCGATGCGATAATAGCCCGTGATTCAAGCGCGCTTCGGCCGATCGAGAGACACACTCGGGCTCTCTCACGTGAGATGGAAATAAAAGCGCCTATACACGTTACACTTTCGCGTGCGCGAGAGTCGTTGACTTTGAGCGGCTGCTTTACTTTTCTCTCTCTCTCTCTCCCCCCTTCTCGCTCGCTCGTTTATCCTCAATTAGGACAAATCCGTGGCGATGTGGATTTTTCAAGCGCGCGCTGGCCGCTGCATTCGAAAACTTCCCTTCTGCTAGAATTCGTCGTTTTTTCCCCCTTCAGACAACGATGTACACACACAGCCGGCGTTATCTCTCTCCGGACTCGAAGATAAAGCAGTTACCTGTGCAGCTTTATCAAAAAAAAAAAAAGAAAAAAAAACCTGACGCGTGGACTCAACCTTCGGCATATTGTAATGTAAAACGACAAAAAAGCAAAAAAAAATAAAAATAAAAATTAGTTACGTAACCCCGACGAATTTTGTGACCGATACACATTTGTTTACGTAAGCGCGCAGCCGGCGGACCAGGGTATATAAAACGACCTCTCCCTTTCGGATCTACAAAGATCCTTGGGCGCGCGCACCAAATTAAAAACGACGAAAAGAAAAGAAAACGCTCGCAATAAATAAGCGGCAAAAAAGAAGAAAAGAAGAGTGAGAAAAAAAGGAAAAAGCACGTGGAACAACAAACGGCCGACTGTGGGCTGAGGAAAAGGCTGGTATAAGAAAGAGATGAGGAGGGGAGGGGAGTACAAAAAAAAAAGAGAAACTAATAAAAATATTTACGTAGCGCCGATAAAAGAGAAGCAGTCAAGGTCTCTCGGCTGGTGAAAATCGTTGCCGCTCGCGGGCGCTTATACACAGTGGCCGAGCGAGCGCGCGCGAAAGGTGCGCGCAGCGAATAATTCAACAGCTTTTTCGTTGGCTTTTTTTTACCCTCCCTTCCCCTCCCGTCGGCTTCTATTTCTTTTCGGCTTCTCCCTAAGTAACCAAAAAACCCCGGGATCAAAAGCAAAAAAAGGAATCAAAGCCGACGGATCTTGGTGGTATATAGAGAAAGAGAGAAGAGCTGAGAAATCGAATCACTCGAGCAATAGCCGTGGCTGCTGGTGTGCGTCTACGTGCATGTGTCACGGAAACGTCGCTTAGCGAAGGCTGCTCTACTTATCACAATTTAATAAACGACGAGGCCAGACAGGTGACTCCCACACACACACGTGTGCTGACGACACACGAGCCTAATACAGCCGGACACCCTTTGATCACCGACGCTTGTCGCGCTATAATAGAAGAACGTCGGAGCGGCAGGCCGTTCGGTTTCACTTTTATCTTCCCCCTCGTTACGTCGCACCCCATCGATACACACCCTCTAAGTACACAGCTCCCATATTCAATGAGTTCCCCATTCAATGGATAACTAGATAGAAGTATAAAAGGAAAAAGCGAAAAGTCGCAGGACTTACTCACCGTCTCTGGGAGATCTGTCGAAAGAGTCCGTCGTTACTGTGTTTACTATTACAACTGAACGCTATATATTCCTTGTGTCCCAGCTAATGGTGCAGCTCCTTGCTCATGTCTTTCTCTCCGGGGCTGCACTTGCACTTTCGAAACTGCGCGCGCGCTCTCTTAAGCCCGACCGAAAGCCAGAGACAGAGAAAGAGAGGATAAATCGGCGTCTCTCGTAGTACGGTATGCTATAGGGTCAGAGCGTATCTCTGCCTGGTTCGTTAACAGTGAAAGAGAGAGAGAGCGAGTTTTAAGTATACACGGCGATCCGTTGCTGGTGCCGGCGCGCGATCGAGTGACGCTTTGCCGCGGCCGCAACGTCTCTCTATCCGCGGGCTCTCGCGAGAGACGCGTGCGCGCGCGGGCGCGAGAAAGAGAGAGAGAGAGAGATAGCCCCAAGGAGTGCGCGCAACGGTATAGAAACTCGGAGGGCTACCTCCGCGTGGGCATCCGCGAGCGTAAGAGAGAGAGAGGGAGGGACTGAGAGACACGCGCGCGTTGGGCTAACAGCGCTCCCGAGCAGGGGGATTATATATATGTACAGGCTAGCGTCAACCGCCCCACCGCCCGTACCACGTGCGTATCTCTCTGCCCAATTGGAGTTGCCTCCGGCAGCTCTCTCTCTCTCTGTTGCTCTCTCTCTCTCTCTCTCTCTCTCTCTCTCTCTCTTGCTCTCTCTCTCTCTCTCTCTCTGTCGTAGCATCGGGACAACTATATGATAACGACATGCCGGTGGAGATAAGCGAGAATCAAGAACGCACTTTTGACCGATCTCCTGAGAGACTAACGATCGGCGAGACGATGACATAGGGCTGATTTTTTATCGGCGTATTAGGTGAGATTAAAAGGTTTAACGAAAAGTCACAACTTTATATTGCAATAAAAATTAATAATCAGCTCGATTTTTGCGTGGATATTTAGATGACGTGTTGAATTATATAAAGTATACGTACTTATCAATGTTTGATCGCGATTAATAAATCGATGATTATCAACGACCTGCATATCTTCGTACGTACAGATATATATATATGTATACGATTTTGGTTTATAATCACCTTTTTTTACATGAACACAGAAATGAAGCCGTTAAACTCGGAATAATATAAATGGATCATAATCCGTTTTTTGTAAAAATGTAACTCCGCATTTTTTTTTCTTTAATAATCCGCAACAATTTGAGGAGGAAAAGCAAATAGTAATGCCGCGTGTAATAATAACGTTTCCGTAATTGTCCTTCCAACAATGTATCGTAACGAGACGGAACGGAAGTGCTTACCAACAATGTGTGCTCTGAATGAAGTCATAGCACGGGTTTTGTAAAAGACGTGGACTAACAGATCGCGCTAAGCGAGAGGGAGAAAAAAATCCGTGGCAACGCGCATCGTAAAATAAAGCGACACTTTATAGTATGAGCTGCACAAAGAAAAAAATATACAGCTTTTTATCCTGTCGTCGATATACATCGATAGCGTTATCCCCATTATAGGCTAATAAGCTATTCCGAGCTCGAGCTTATGAGTCATTCGTGTTCGTCAATGATCGATCGATTAAATACATAATAAATAAGTATAAATTTTGGAGAAATACATCGAGGAATCGGCGTGTCTCTGCGCATACGTGTGCTACAACTGAAAAAAAGTCCGAGCGATTTGTTGTCATTCAAAAATTCCGACTCTAAGGGGCTTTTTCGCATCTCTCGCTCTCGGCGCTGTTGCGAGCTGGCCGTATCGTAGGAAAGTAACTCAATAGCCCCGGGCCATAAAGTAATCTGCCATAAGAGCCTTTCTGCCTTTTTGACTGATGTCATCGCGTGCGCGCGTGCGAGAAAGAGCGCCCGCGAGAGAGGCTTTGCCTTGCCGCTCGCGACTTTTTTGGAAATACCCATTGATCTTGTTTCGGCCGAAGCGCTCGTTTATCGAGGCTTCTTTTTTTGTTTGTACTTCTTTTTTTTTCTACAAAATAGCGGCTCTGGTTTATTTTGGTGGGCGGTTGAGAATTGGTTGACGAAATGAAAAAAAAACAACAACAACGACAATGTGAGATCGGAAAATGAAGATCTTGGATGATCGAGGAAAATCGGTTAGCCGAGAAATTTATTGCTGCAGCGGGTGTTAAATATATATTTGAATTATTTATCGCTGCAACGGATTTAGAAACGAATGCATCGTGACTTTTCTTTTAAATTTTTGTTGAATTTCTTTTTTGTAAGCGCTGACTTTGAGGATTTAGATACATAGATTTAAACTTGGGAGGTAACAAGAATAATTAATATTGTTTCGGAGAAGAAAAAAAAGGACATTAAATAACAGCCTGTACAGAGGAGAGTGTTCTTTTAGAATAAGATAAAAGAATGCTGTTGAAAGGACAATAACTTTAGCTTGTTACATGATATGATTTTTTTCCTTCGCTTTTTTTTTTAAATTTGATATTCTTACCTCGTATTGTCGAACGTAAAAGAGCGTAACTACGTGGAAACGAAAAATCATTCCTGTAATTTACGATTCGGAGCATAACTCGCTTCTCTCTCTGTTGCTCTGTTTTCAAAACACTTGGCAATTGGTATTCGGTTCTATGTGACGTTCTTTTACGAACCTGTTCTAAAAATAATTTGCTTGTCATTTATTTTTTTTTTTTTCAACAAATTTACAACTTGGACATCAAACGATTTTTATGGGATTCACTCGGTACGCTCGGATCGCTATTAATAAAACAATTTTGAAAAAAAAAATCCGTCGCGTCTCGAATAAAAGAAAAAAAAAGAATTATTATATTCTAAAGCCGAATATTGGGATCTCCAAAGAAGCATTACATAAACCGATTTTTCTGTTTTAATTTTTTTTCAAGTCTCTGCATTGAAGTATGTCAAGGTTCATTTGGAGTATTGTAAGTTTGTTAAATCGCATATCACGCGGCGCCAAAGGCATTTTTATATAATTTATCTTTAAATAATTGCCTAATCATCATATTTGTACAATTTAGATATTCGTCAAACGAATTTTTGACGCGCGCGATAAATTAACAGTCGTCGCTAGTGGTATGTTTATTTTCAATTGTTTTTTACTCAATTATTCCTGCCGAAACTTATCGGCGTACAGAAGCGGGCGCAGTTGATAAAAACAGATCTGGCGATCGATAGGATCGTCAAATCAATAGGCTCGTGTTTCAAGATTAATTCCACCTAAGTTTATAATCAGACTTCCTCTCGATCGAGCACATCCCGTCCGCGATTATTTCACAAATATCAATCAAAGTTCAAGTGTTCATAATCGTTCATGGTCTAATCTATCGGCCAGAAGGTCGGGAGATTTTTTAAGAGGGCAATTACGCTTTCTACGGAGCTAAGCAAATCCGAGGTTTTACAACGTTTTACGCTAGCCGAGAAACGATTGATGGAGCCGAGAGTAGCGAGCACTTGCGAAACGCATATTACGCTCGTTAAATCTTCGTCACGAGAGGCATGAATGAAAGAGCGACGACGATCGTCCGATAAAAGCGTCCTCTCTCATTATCCGTATCTCTGCGCTCGGGCGCGATTAGCTAAAGCGCCTTCGCCGCGGCAAAATCAACAGCGACAGGTCAGTTCGCGCGCATTTCCCGGCTACTGCGCCATAAAGCGTTAATCGCCGCGCGCGGGAAAGAGAGAGAGAAAAGGGCACGCGTATAGAGCTGCCGAGAGAGAGGAAATGACGTCGCTGCAGTCGCTCGCTAAATCCTTTACGTAATCCCTCGCTACACACGCAGCTGTCTATCGCTTTTTTCTGCTGCTCCGATTTTCCAGGATACAATATGTACCCAAGCCCTCGCGGTGGCCGAAGACGAAAAAGAAGGGGAGGAGAGAGAGCACGTGCTCGTACGTAGCGGCCCTCGCGCGCGGCCTCTCGTCACGTGAGCACCTCGTTCTCCTCTCCTTTCACTCTCGGCCGATCGCGCCTTTGCCTTTCTCTCTCGTTTCAACGCGAGAACGACGCGCTATTCCAAGACGGAGTATATTATGTGCACTAGCCGGAGAGCCTGGCACGAACGATTGATTTTTCATACGGTCTCTGTTTAATTTGCCGGCTCGACTTTGTTATCCTAAGCAAGAGAAATTCATTAACTTCGTTACTCCCTTTAAAATAATTGTGGAAGTACTTTACAAAAGATGGTGATATTTAACAAAATTGAGCTTACATTGTAGCGTGAGAAACGAAGGATTTATTATATTGTCTATCAAGCTCACATGCCTTTGCTTATTTTTTTAATTTTATTTCATTATTTTTGTTCCTTTAAACGAATTTATTTTGTAATATTTCAAGAGAAAAATGTGCGGCTAATCTATCTTTGTTCAAATCGACGATTTTATCAATTTTATATACACATCCTCAGGGTCGCCTGTCAATCCACGGGAATCTTTTTTACTTTATCCCGATGATTTTAAAACTGATATTCTTTTTTCTTCTCTCTCAGTTGCGAAAGTGTTTATTTCTTAAACTTAAAAAAGAGAGAAAAAAAGAACATATTATCCTTTTCACTTTTACGCCGCTTAGAAACTGAGTCGAGTGCGTCAAAGGTATTTCGTTGCTTGCATTTGAATTGATCGTTTCTTTGAATTTCCAACGGGAAATTAGTCCATTTGAACTTATTGCGGCATAGCAATTCGAGAAAAAGAAAACTATTCTGGATCGAAGCGAGCAACGTTCGATGGAAATTTTAATTGAAATAACAAAACAAAAAAATTGTATAAAATTTTAGAAAAATTATAAGCGTCAGTTATTCAGTGGAAAACCACTCGATAACTAGTAAATCCGGTTACAGTAAATCAGACTTTATTAATTTGGATAATCGGGCGCGATTAGTGCTTCGGTATTTTATCGCTTGTGAATTACTTTTTCTAAATAAATGCCTTCTCGCAATTAATTAACTGCTGGAGCCTACAGGTAGGATTATCTATTGCATAACTATCTTTATTTCGGCGAATGCTGTATAAGATATTGCAAAAAAAAATATCGAACAGAGCATGTAGAAACGTTTAATGCACCCTGATTTCTGTAATAGACAGTATAGTGGCAGCTCGATATCGTAACGCCTTTTTCAGTAAAATTTAACCCAATAAAGTCGTTACCTAATTTATATTACTCAAACAAGAATTTTCTTTTCTTTTTTCTTTTTTAATTAACAAGAAAAGAGAGCAATCGCTTGTACTTCGAACCAGGAAGAAGTTTAACGTGAAAATTGATTATGTATTTGTGTTACAGTGTTTCTAGGTACATAACAATTCTGTAAAATGATGTCTTATAAAACTCATGTATTTTCAAGATAATATACATTGTGTGCATGGAATCATAGTTATCTAAATTTTTTTTTTATTTTCATTAATCACACTTTTAATTAAAAGTTTATCTGAAACAAGTGAGACTATAACTTTTTTCCTCTCTCTCTATCTTTCTCTGCTTTAGTCTTAAGAAGTTAAGTGCTAGTAATAAGTGTCCGATTAAAGGAAAAAAGTAACACGTAATTCGAATGAAGCTCAAATAAACAGTAGATTTATTTCTCGCAGTTTTTACAGATAAGTAGCGCGAGCATCGCCAGAACTTAGACCACGTGTACGCGTGTAAAACAAAACAAAGAAGAAAAAGAAAAAGAGGCTAAGAAAAGAAAAAAAAACGACGCGCCAAAGCACGTGTGCGAGTCGAGAGTACTTCTTTCCGTCGTATACGCGCGCGCGCGCTTGTGTGTGTCTTCCGTGCGCAGCACACGAGACGAAATGCCGTAGCGCGTGTAATCCAAGCCTATCTTTCAAAATATTATCAGGCGCATTAGTTTCGTTGTCTGGTGATTCGGCGCCTTGAGCTTTTACGAGCGCGTCACCAGCGACTGCGCGTTAAGTTCGCGCAAAGAAAACAATGGCGCAGATTAGCTCGGTTACCCTTCCTGCGCTCCTTCCTGCCTCTTCCCAATCCCTCTCTCTTCCTCTCTGCCGTAACTTTGGGACGTTACTGCATCAGACGCAGATGCGCGTTCGAACATGTCGTGCCAGCTCGTCACATCTGGGAAGTATAAAGAAGAGACGCAGTTAGATTCGCGAGCGAGTTGAGCTTTTGCGTAATCGTACATGCGATTTGTGGATTCTTTTTTATTTTTCTTTCATCGCAATTTATTTACCAACGGCGGAAGATGCGCGGAACTCGGGCGTCTGGCGTCATGTAGTCCGACTATTGGCAAATGGGATTCCTCGACTCGACTCCTTTGATGTGCATTTTCACTTTGTGTATGTCCCGGAGGTTGTCGTGAATGCCGAAATACTGGACGATACAATTTTAATTATTTTATTTTTCCGGCGAAACTCTAGCCTCATTATTTAGCAAGCTATATACGCGCCGTTTTTATCAAGAGAAAAAAGGAAGCCGATTACATTTGCCTTTTGGTTAGTCAGCGGCGCGTTAACTCACGTGCCCGCTAGCGATTAGCGTTCGATGAAAATGTTGGTTAACTAATTTAAAAAGTCACGATCCGACAGCTCACTTTTTTTTCATAATCGCGTTTTTTTTTCTTTATTATACCTTGTTGGCGCTTTGTTGGAATGAACTAGAAGCGGATAACTGCGTATCTTCGCGAAAGAAACTAATGAGTGTTTTGTAATACAAGCTTGGAAGTTGGGATAAATTTTTTAACGACCCATAAAGTACGCAGTGTACGGCTCAGCAGTAAAGTATTCTTTATCGATATTTTCTCGTACTTTACGTTGTTGTTAAATATATTGTTTTTTTAAATTTTTTTTCTTTTTTTTCAAATTCATTGTCTTTCGCGACTGCACGTGTATGCTCAAGTTCGCGCGTAGTTAACGGCAACTGTTCTAGCAAAAAGTGCGGCGTTGAATTAAAGTAAAACGTAACATACTTGGTTTTTCCGAAATTCGACTAATGAATATCAATAATCCCGAAGATCAAGGCATGACCGAGAGATAGATTGAAATAATTACCATAACGTTACACCAGAGGAAAAAGATCAAAACGTTTTTCACTATGATAAAATAGTGCTTAAACGTTCCGGGGTCATTCCATTTGGTCGTCGTCTCGATTATTATGGGCAGGAGCAGCATGAGCGTGCCCATACTTACGGCGGCGAGTAGGCCCAACATCTGCGCCAAGTGAGGAAAAAGTGTACTCACCAACGCTTAATTGATAATCGACCGAAAGACAGAAAAACGTTACAAACACAATATTCAAATGGTCCGTGGGTTCAAGATGCGTTAATACGACATATTTACCACACAGGCAGACTCCCATTATTCGAAAACCAACGTAAGTAGCGATATGGTCGCCGACGATTTCGGCGACCTTAGGCCAGAGAATGGAGACTGGCACGAAGTACTGGAGACCAAAGGTAAACACCACGGATATTGTCACCGTGATTTTAACGATCTGCGATGGACTGTGGATTTCCAACGAAATCGTTATTAGCTCTCGTTTTAGAAACGACCTTTCAATGAAGCTTCTGCGTTTCGAGTTTTAAATAAATAAGTGTATTTTAGCAAGAGCCAGAGGCGGACGAGCGAAAAAAAATATAATAGAGTCCAAAGCAAGGCCAGCGGAAGGCAGGAGCGAAGGAGCGGAATAAAAATCCTTGGGCATCGGGCACGTTTGTGCGAGAGCTTGACCGAAACGAGCCTCGAATCCGCAATAGAAAACCCTGGCGATGCATTTAAGGCGAACGAACTGTCAATGCTGAGGTCGAAGAGTACGCGCGCGTCTTTCCTCTTACGATTCGTCCGATTAGCCCTGTGCCACCTATAGCTTTGCTTCTTCTTTTTTCCGTTCGTTTCCGCAATAATATTTGACAATTGGAACGCGATAAAAATAAAATTCGACGCTTCGAATGCCGAAGTAAGCTGATTTAATTAGCCGCGACGTTGTTTTATTACGTTCCCCATATATGTAGCGTTATCGCGTGTATATACGAAAAAGCGCTGACTTAATTTGCTTTTTTAGCGGAAACAGAGAAAATAAAAAGAGCAAAGAAAAATGTGAGAAAACGAGAGCGCGTGTTTACTAATATACAGTCATCGCGATGATGAGCGCGGAATTCCAATTATCAAGGCGATGACGCAAAATTTAGCCGTACTTCATCATTCGACACAATTTTTCTGATACGGTTCTCTCTCTTATCATTTATGAGTACTGTTACGTGGCGGCGCGCTATAAAGCTAATTTCTCAGATCCAAAGCCTCTTATCAATGGGTGTCATTCATCCCGCATATGTACCTTTATGAAACCATTATTTTACCTCGTTTGAAATAGCGCCTACATTTTTTACTCAGAAACCGTCACCTTACCGGGTTTTTTAAAATTTTCAGCTTTTGTCAGTTTAGCAATAAAAGTAATAATAATAAAAAATAATAAACCTACTTTTGTTAGAAAAAAAACATTAAATTTCTCGCTAGATATATTCGCAACGACAAAGTCGAGTGCTCGTGTCGTTGGCAATTATAGAAATAATTGTCTCGTCCCGAACACGGTCTAACTAGTAACGTGGGATCATTTTAAAACCTCGAAAAACTACCACGAAATGTAAAAAAAAAATATTAATATTTTTACATCGACCTTCAAAGCCAAGGTTACGTTTGTTTATAGAACACGTTTCGAAAAGGTTTATCTCGTGCCATAAATCATGCCTGTGATATAAATGGACGCGTTTTTTAAGAGCACATGATCAGCGTACAGGCGCGTTTAGTGCACAGATCTTGTCAAATTTTTCTACGATCATGATTAAGAGGTACTTTAGTGAGAAATCGCTTTAGTGCCAAAGTGGTTCGATAAAGAAAAATTCATTTATCTTTTTTTTCACTTAATTGAATCGTCAAAGTCAAGACCCTGGTAAAAATCAAGCCATTTTTAAAACGCTTTTCCGCCCATTTACTGGCTAGTTCTTGGGATTTTGCTAAAAATCCCAATAAATAGCAGTAAATGTGAGATAAAGCGTTTCAAAAATGGGCAAAAGAGCGAGATTTATACCAGGGGAGTCAAACATTCTAAAATTAAATTTGAAAATGCCTTTAGAGTGTCGATGCGATTGAAAATTAAATAAAAGAAGAAAAAAATATGAAAATCCCAAAGAAGCGGTAAAAGCTGAAATCGCCATTGTCATGTAGCTTGTGATATCGTTGGCAGCACATAAAATGCAACTTACAATTCGTCAAGCGGCAGGTTCATAATGACCGAGGTGCAGGGGTCGCTGTATTTGTTAAAGCCAAAAAAGCCAAAGGCCTGGGAGACCAGGACCATAATGCCAACTGCACTTGCGAATATAAGGGGGAGATCCGTGGGATTGCGCATGGTGTTCTCCAGGGGCATGACGACACCCATGTTAAATATGGCGTAAAGGAATATGCCGCAGTAGATGCTTATTTGCTCGGCCCCGGTGTAAGTTGGCAGTCGCGAGGGCGAGGGCATGTCCGTAAAAAAGTAGCTGAAGGTCACGATCAAGCCGCTTATCAGGAATATGGTGCCGACGATGGAGAACGGCACCAAAAAATTGAGGCTCGGGGCCATCGCCAGCAGGCAGAACAGCGGCAGCGAGAGTAATATGTACGTTTCCACGTTCCAGTGCCAGTCAAAGAAGTACGAGAGGAGCTGTGGACGGAGAGAAACGAGCCAAGCGTTAACGGGCTGCCGTTGGCACGTGCATATTACGCGGACACCCTCCCCTCTTTCTCTCTATGGCCTTTTTTTAGATCATCGTTTCTCCAGAGTTGGTTAAATATTTATGAAAATACCGCGCGTTGCTTTATTGCGCGCGGTATCTCTCGTAAATTCAGTTAGCGCGGTCAAATTTATGGCATGCCTATTGGCATTAAGCTGCAGCGCATATGAGAAATGCCGAAGGCAAGACTTTGTCCGAGCCTGCAGAAATAAGTCGGATAGTTTTCCAAAAGCTTATCTCTCTCTCTCGCGAGATCTTTCATCCTGATTGTGATTCTCGTTCGCATTGAACCTAACGACACGTGCGTCTTTGAGTTGCGAATGGAAAAAAAATGGGTAAGGATAACTTCTGGCGCGTTTAATATTACCGAGACATCCTTGCCCTGGCCTGCTGTTACGTGGAACAGAAAAACATATAAAAATAAAGTATTTACAGTCGTCTAACGTTCTTACTGATGTCGAGTGTCATTGAAATGACAATGGGCTTTGCTAACAATCAATTTATTGTACGTTTCATTAATAAATCGCGTATTCTGAGAAAAACTTATATTAAAGCTAAGGACGTTACGTTTTAAATGTTTGTTTGTCTATGTAGGCGTAGGTGAAATTTCATTAATTATAATTGCGCTTGTACTAGAAAATTATCACTTTTGTTTATTTATGAAAAATAAACATTTTTTAAATATCGACGCGTAAAATAATGTACAGCTGTCCAGACAAAAGATTGTTAAGATTGGCTATTATAGAGACTAAAGAGGGAGACTAGAAAAAAGACAAAGAGGAAAACAAGCGGTTTACGACGCGATTATCTCGTGCTTTTCCCGACAAAATATCAAGCTCGCCACTTGAAACTCGTATGTGCGCGTATCTGCGCGGCAGGTACGTGTTAAGTTGGCAATAAATATTTTTAAAGTCTGTTTTAATAGTTTATTCTCTCGTTTAATTAAGGCGCGATAAAAAAGAAGAAAAATTTCCGTTCGCAGGCCGAATTGCGGTATTCGGAATACTTGCCTTAATCATCTTTATTGTTTTTTTCAACATACCCCCGGCGATATAATAATTCATTTTTTTCTTAATTGCCAGCAACACTAAAGAATGGAAATTAGTCATGAAAATAAAAAAATAATATACGGCGCGGCCGCGGGAGGCGTGTATGTGCAGCTAATGAAAATTGCGAAGACAAGCGAGGCGCGCAAAGTTAATCGTTCCCTTGAAAAGTTTCGCAGACCCACCAGTCCGTTGACACGTACGACAATTACGCTGCAAACAAGATAATTAAGGTAAACGACGTCCTACCTTTATCATTATTATTGAGCTTCTGTCGAAACAATGCGTTAAATAAAGATGTGGGTATAATAACGAGTGCTTTGTCATGCACAGCGGGTGGCGGTGTCCTTCGTGAAATATTAAAAAAAAAAAAGAAAACGGAACACATGAAAAAAGAAAAAGAAAACATAAACCAAACGACCTTCCGACAATCGGAATATCCAAATTTTCGAGATTCCTGCAAGCTCAAAACAAGTGGCGGCGATCATGCCGAGAGTGTACGAGCCGTCAAATATCTCCCGGCAGTTATTCGCCTCGTAAAAACATTCGGGGCTTTCAATCGCCTCGTTTTGAGATTCGCGCGAGGCCGCCGCCGGCGCAGTGTGTATGTGTACACACAAAAGCTGCGCGTCAATGTCGTCGGCATTCAAAGACGAAACGACGACGGGATAAAGCTTATGCACGACTTTCTCCTCGCAGCGTCATTTTTTTGAATAATTATACCGTCGCACCCGACCAGACGACAACGAGGGACATACAATGCCTATGGGGGTGCGGACGAGAGGTGAAGCTTTTGGGATTCGAGTGTTAATGCAGTATCCGTTAGCTCTCTGTGCGATTAGGTTGACAAAGAGAGAAAGTGTTTTTTTCCTGTCTTTTCTTTTTTTATAAAACTATGTCAAGTATATGCCTCGTTATCGACGTTCGGTTATTGTTAGACGACGATTTTTTATATACATAATACGTACTTCAGCGCGAATTATTACCCGTTCAACGATGACCTAATGATAATTTTTAAATCACGCGCACAACTATATACATGTATTTATATTGGATATTCGAAGAAGTCTGTTTTCTATATACGGAAAGAAAAGATACAAGAGACGCGCAGTATGTTCAGCGCGGAAAAGAGAGAGAGAGAGAGAGAGAGAAATTTATTAGCCTGTACATGGGGGTACATATAAACAAGCGCGGGCTTTTAATTTAAAAGCGGCAAGGGCGCGCGAGCCTTTGATTCGCCGGGAAGATTAATTTAAATTTACACAGGCAAAGTGCGCAGCCTCCTCGCTGCTGCTGAAGGTGTACATACGGTATATATAACTATTGCATAACAACGTAACGGTCCATCTATCGCATGCAATTACAAAAAGAAAGTTTCCCCGCTTTATTGTGGCCCGAGCGCGCTCACGTAATGGTAATGTCGTCGCGCCAACGCGTAAATTGAGAGAAGACGGGAACGGGGGGGGGGGGGGGCAAGAGGAGGGTGCTACATCTTCGTTGAATTACCGAGAATTCCGGAAGAGGGGGGCGGGGGGGGCTCAGGAAAAACCCGAAGAGCGTTGAAAACGTGGATGGTAGATAGGCGCGAGTAAACATCGACGAAAAACCCGTTTTCCTGATAGAGAGAGAAAGATGAGCGCGGAATTCGGAAGGCCTGTCGGTTAATTTATGGCGACGCGAAAGGCATCTCGAGGAGACTCGTGGATATTTCTTTCATTCTTTTTTTTTCCTTCATCCTCCGAGCGACGATGCCAATCGTAGAACCCGGTACTCGCGGTTGTAAGTGACGGAGGGGGAGGGGAAGATAGAGGATGAAAGTACACTTCCGTGAATCTGTGATATTTAGGTAGCCTATAGCCGGCTTCCTAGTACGTAAACAAACGCCTCAAAGAGAGAGGGAGAGCCTTCGGAATTTCTGGACGATTAAGATTGACATATATATATACGAGCAGACGTATTACGTAAGCTGCCTATATTGCGCTGGGATGGATTTTCAAGTTTGACGCTTGCTCAGTTTTCCCGCGTCCATGTGCCGTATATATTATTTCGCGCAAGGGGGAAGGGAGTGGAGAAGGACGCTAGCTTAGGTGGTCTCGTAAGTACACATGCGCCATGATTATTGGCCGATGAATATGAAAATAATAGCTCCAAATTAGGCGGCATTAAACATTTTTCGAAATTCGCGTCGCATACCGTCGGAAACCCAAAAAGCAACAAGGATCAACGTAATTTCCAAAATTTGAGAGAGAGAGAGGGGTGGGGGGGAATTTCGAAAATGTAGTACTTGGACGACGAAAATTGCCCGGTTAATACTAGGATACCTCGAAAATTCGCGATAATGCAAGGGGAGTGGAAAGAAACGAGGCCATTATTAAGTGCGACGAACAACGTAGCCACGGTGCATGGAGCCCTTCACGGCCAAGGACGCGCGCTTGCTTTAACTGCCAGCTGTATATGATTAACTGGTTCTGCTTTCGTATATTATCTCGCGGGGTTGAAATTATTGCTGCAATTTTGGAGCCGCCCCTCCTCCATAGGCACGCACGCGAAACTGCGCATTTACATTTCGGGCCTCATATCTGATGCTTTACTCGCGCATAATTGCTCAATTCACTTTCGCAATCGGAACAAAAATTTGAAGAAAAAAACGAATAGGAAGTATAGGAAGGCTGCGGAATTGGGTTTGTCAGACCTGCTTAATGGACATGGTAGCGTAGAGCATGTAGACGATGGACGTCTGGTACTGGACGAAGCAGATGATGGTGTTGGTGGCGATGGCGAAGTACTCGGCGAAATTTTGCAGGGGCTTCGGCCCGAGCTTGAACGCGGCCGCGGCGGTCTGGGCGTACGTCAGGGCGGGCTGCCTCGTGCGCTTGCACAGCTCCTGGCTGCAACGTATCTGCGATATTGTTGGCGCAATTCCGCGCTTCATTCGCCAGAGTCGTGATGCCAAAGGGACGCGGGCCTTACCATCACTACCGACGTGTGCACGTACATGAGCCCGACGAAGGCGCTGCAGATTATGGCCGAGACGTAGCCGGCCCGTTTGAACGCGTACGGCAGGAAGAAGATGCCGCTCCCAGCCGCGGCTTTCACCAGGTGCATCAGCACCGCAAAGTTGCTTCTGCAAAGTTTTTAGAGTTTGTCAGCAAACAGACTCAAGATTCGATTCGACAGCGACACTACAGGATGGCTCTCGTTACATTTTCAGCTGCTCCGGACTTCTGTGCTCCGCCGGATTGAAATCGCTGTCCATTTTTTACTCCTTTTTCAACAAATTGTCGACGTTTTAGCAGAAATTTTCTGTTTTTTCGTCTATTATTTTGATACTACTAGGTTAGCCAACCATTAAACGTCACCCTCGAATCTCAATATACCTCTCCCAACTGTTTTTTTCTTAGAAAAACTTCAAGTAAAGTTTGTTGGCTTCTCGTATTTTTTGTTTTTCCATTAAAAAACAATTAACATTCGAACTGAATTGATAATTATCTGTTGGAACGTTGGAATAGAACGCGCTTGGGTTATCGACAAAAATCAGATGATGAAATTTTTATTTATCAGTGACGCTTAGAGCGATTGAGTACAAATATTACGGTTAATTTATTTGCCGAACTTGCTCGTTCCAACAACAGGTAGTACATATTTATCAGATAAGACAATTTTTTGATGCCATTATCATCGGCATGGTTATGTAAATAGGTATACAATACGTCATACGTGGAGACAAACAAATTTTGGTTCTATTAAAGAGTTTGACATTCCAATGAAATTTTAAAAATCACGATTACTATTGGATACTTTGTTGTAATGTTCTTCAAAGACTTTGATTAATTCTTTTAATTCGATATAAAGATTGTATCTTGATTAAAAAAAAAGAGACCCGTTTCTTACAAAGTATTTGATTTTCTTTAAAAAATAAACTGATTTTTAATATTTGTTGATAAATATTATTTAGAGGATAAAAATAAAAAATAATCAAAAAGTAATATTGAAATTGCGTAGTATTTTATTTAGTTATATTGTATCACGTTATCGCATTTCACGTTATATATTATTTACAATTAAAAATTATTTAAATATCATTACATACGATTACTCAGTATTTACATATTTTTCCAGAATAGCATCTTTTCGATGAAATAATATCTTCCATAACGATTAAAATACGCATCTATCAGTAAGAGAAAATTATATATTTATAAAGTACGCAGTGCAATATCGTCGGTGATATTGGAAACTGCCGTCATTCGTAAAAATCCTTCGTGACTTTTTCGATGATTCCTATAAAAATAACAGCCCCCGCTGCCGCGAGCACTACACATGGATGTAGGCGTTTTGTTTTTGCATTTCGCACGCAAACTTTTTCGCAAAGGTAAAAATGATAAAATTATAAACTGATAAAGGAAACGCAACAATATCTTTGTCTCACCTTTACAAAGTGATTTTGCGCAGCAACAATAAATGGAGGCACTATAACTATGACTTGTCAAATTAGACGATTTTTCTTTCAATTAGTTTTTACATCTACTTTAACAGTTTCAAATAATTGTACAAAATATATAGATATACATATACATATATATATAGTATATATATACGTTAATGAGAACCACTTGACTGACTTAGACTTTTATCTGAAAATTTGTAAAAATGCGTCGTAAAAATCGTCTGATTTGAAAGTCTGAACAATTATATTAACATTCTTCAGTCCTATTAAATTAAAAACGATTAATCACAAATTCGCACGTAATAAAATCTAAGATCACATTCTGTGATTGCTCGCACTTCGAGTCATCGCCGACCTTACTATTAACCGTATATAGAATTCTTTTATTATATTATACATGAGTTTTAATAAATTGGTTGAAGCAAGGAACCGTCTAGAACATTATAGTGTATCCAAGAGTTTAAAAACTTTCGATAAATTTCACATATCTTTTTACCAATATGCATCAAATTTGCCAAGCATATTAAAATCTTTAAACATCGTTTGTGCAATTTTAACATGACAATTAACAATGAACAATAGAATATTGAACAAAGTCAAGTTCGATAGTACATAACCATTACGTTTAAAATAAATAAATTACAAACATCGCATTTCTATGTTGATTAGTTTAACAAATGATTTCAAAGACATCAATATGCCGACGTAATAATTTTCATACAACGATTTTCGTCTTTGTTTCGTTAGCTGCGTCAGCGAAAGTACAAACAGTACTAGCCTAAAGTCTATCCTCGCTAAATTTATAAATTAATGACTGCAAACATGATGGATCACTCAAAGAACCATCTCGGGACTTGAATGAAAAAATCGAGTGTGCTCGTCGCTCGCATATGATATGTGGAATTCTGGGAAACGAAAATTTTGAGTTTTACAAAGGAAACTCAAAACAATTGCGCTTGATAAAACTAAGGAAAAAAAAAAATTACATTAACGTTGGAAAGTCGCACAGTATAGTTGTATTACATATCGAACATTATTTTGTAGTAAAAATTATATAACAAACTAAAGTGTATGAAATAATGTTGTATGACTGAAAAGTAATTGAAAAGCTATGGATAGTACCAAGGAATCATTTGGAAACAAGACTATATATAACACGTGAATAATTTTAAGCGAAATGCATTTAGCGGAATGAATAAAAATTATTAAGCACATTTGAAAAGCCTATAAGATTCTTAAAATGATGTCTACTTTAATGTCTACAGTGACTGATACGAAAAATGGATAAACAATATTGAGTACATTTGATAAGGATATCCGAATGTTCAATTAATTTTCACAGATTAATAATAAAAGTTTCGAGGAAAACATAACTTTAAATTGATCTCTGATTTGATTAAGAAATAATTTCCGCTTTAATTTCTGTCAAGATTAAAGATTAATAATACCGAAAAAAATTAACTACTGTAAAAATGTTTGAGTGTTCCAAGTAATTGAAAGTTTGCAATGCAAACTCATTCTTGAATTGTTACTCAGATATCAAAGAAACAAATAGTCAAGTGTATTCAAATTAAGTTAAAATTATAATTTTTCACGTCTAACTGATAAAGATGCTGCGTCAAAAATGGCTAGTATCACGCATTATTTTATGTTCATTTTAAAAATTTCAATCAACATTCCTGTTGCACAGTTTGTATAATACATTTTTCTTTATAAAAATGTAAGAACGGTATAATCAGTAAAGAATATCATAAATGTCGTTTCAAATGTTTTTATCATATTCAAAAAACTAAATTGTATAAAACGTGTAATTAGCAAGACTTTAAGGACGTCACTTTGTTTATTTTCATTAGATTCGATGTATATTGGTAGGTTGATTTTCATACGACTGGTATACTAACAGGACTCAGAATTTCTTCTGCTAAAATTATTTTGACGGAAGATCAGATATTGATTTCTAGTCACGCATATAAGAAAATAATTTTATGAAAAATGTATTTGTGGACATAAAGTGAATATATACGCCAGTCTTTATTCGTATTCTCAAGACAGTTTGAGATTATTTTTCTTTTTCGTCGTTCACTGCTGCTGATGTGCTTAGAAGAATAAGCGATATTGGCAATTAACACTTGAGAGAATGTCGTAGGCACAAACGACTGATACTTTGATTTTGTTCCATTTTACCTAAATGCTTTTTCAAATGGCATGTTACTTATTTTGTCGCTTAAGGAATAGCTTTTATTTTATCAAGAAAAGAACAAAAAAAAAATAATACATTAATTATATCATTATTGCAAATTTTCACGAGATGTTGCTAGTATTAAACGTATAAATAATTATACAATCATGATTCGCAAGTGATAATGATACATTAACAGCAACACACATTATCGTCCGACGTTGTTTAAATCATATTATATAAACTTGTTATTCTCAATCGACAAACTTATCACGCTCAGATAGACTATTAAATCTCGGTTTTTAGAGTACGACAAATTCTTCGCATTCCACCCTACCAGTGTCGCTCGTATACAATTAACAAATTTCATCGCGGCAAAAATAACGAGAAGGAGATTTTGAATTGCACGCATTCCCATGGACTGTAGAGCTATCCTGTCAAACCGATCGAGGTAGACGTTCGGGTAGATTAGGCCTAATGTAGATCGGCGGCACCGAGGCAGCATGTCATCTGTAGCTGTGAATCCTCGCGCGCTGGCACTCGAGGGAGTCGAGCTCGGCCAAAGCTTCGCCGCGCTCCGGCTGATAGTCGTCGCTGGTTAATCCAGCCGCCGTATCGATGCTGTCGAGGTAAGCCGGCACCGCCGACCACGGGGTCTTCAGCAGACGCTTGCGCGTCGGCGAGCCGATTATGAACTCGACCCTCGTCGAAGCCGTCCGCGACGACGTCTCCTCGTCCTCGTCCTCCTCCGCGTTATGGCTGGTTGGCCCTGAGTTTAGTGAGTCCGGGTAGAGCGAGGCGCCGGAGGAGAACCACGAACTTGGTGGATTTGACGACAGCATGCTCTGGAAAAGTTTCAATACACGAATTAGGTTTCGCTTTGATATTTGACTGTATGTATATTTTTTTTTCGAAAGATGCATCATTGCAAAAGTATGTACGCATTCTCACGTTAAATATGAGTTAAAGATTTGCTTTTTGATTTTCTTACTACAATCGTAAAATATAACGTAATTAATACAAACTTGTGCAAATTTAATTCAGAAATATACATTCAATTTCTTTTTTTTTTATTATTTAAAAAACAATGCCAGGAGATGTAAAAAAGATTGTAAAAAATTATGTTTATAGAATTCTGCATTCGAAAGCCCTCAAGTTCAAGCTGGTCGATTATTCAGACAAGCAAGCACAAAAAGTAGACGAGGGCGTTATTTTGAAAAGATCAATAAAATTTCGCAGGCGTATGATATGCCAAATGATGGTCTCTTGGGTGTCATACACATATGGTTGTCACATAAAGTACAGATTGTTCTTTTAACAGCAAATGAAAAACAACATTGGCAAATCAAAAAGCAAATTAAACGTAAACACATTGCAATTGTGCATAACAATCGTAGTAACAAAGGATCAAAGCACATAAATTTTTCAATAAGTCAACAATTTTTTTTTGTTGGATTATAGTAAAATTCGTGATATTTATTTTGTCTAGTTTCAATTACTAACTAATGTATGTGCTTCAATGACACATGTATTTGTAATTGAAGATAAATAAAATAATGAAGCGCGATGGTGATGCTGTGATGGATGGGAAAAAAAGTCTATAGTAACAATGCAGGTAGCTTGCATAAAATATAAGGTAGAGATGCAATGAAATGAGAGTGATAGATGAGCAATACATAATAGTGCTTAATCATGCACTTATTTTTATTTATTTTTTTTTAAATTAAAAATTTAATTTTCTACTCGTGCTACTGTCTACAGCTGCGACAGTGTAAAAACAATACTACTTTCATGCGTGCTACTTAAACTAAATAATTGCTGTTCTAAAATTAAAATAATATTTTAACAAATTGCATTTGTCAAACCCGATTACCTTTTATCGTTTAGTCGGCGATATATTGTAAACTGTTGCAATTCAAGGCCAAATTTAAATATTTACAAAATAATGTAATAAGGTTGATAACGGTCGATTGACAAATGCAATTGAAATTGCTTTTTGTACGTAAAAGCAAAAAAAAATTCATTACGTTCAAAAATATAAAATAAAAATATTGAAAAAAAATTTAAATCAATCCCATACGAAAAAAAAGTAACATATGTTAAAAAAAAATTCTACGATACTTTTTCAGGCCAGTATCAAAGGCTTTACATCACAGTGCCGAGCCAAACCAAAACTACTCGTGTACAAATAATATACTCACTCATCAATCGTATCACATAAGTATAAAGAAAAATGCGTGCGTGCACATGCCAACACTTGCCATAACAAAACAAGACTGCTTTGGCATAAGTGAATAATCTTTATAGCAAAGCAGAAACCAAATACATAAAAACAAAATAATAACAATAATAACAAAAATAATCTAAGTAGGCATTAAACAAACTACTATACAAAAACCACTATTACAGTGCAAGAAATGCGAGAAAGGGGCGGCGGGGTTGGGTGGGACGAAGGACACCAGATGCAAGACTACGTATCGCAAGTAACCAGGCTTCGATATACATTGCATTCAACAATTGCAAAGGGGACTACAGGATGTAGAAATAGCCGCATACAACAGGCTCTCATGTCACCGGGCCAGAATCCAAGGTTTTTTTTTAACAAAAAAAGTAGGAGAAGCGTCTTGAAGCAAATGATAATTAAAATAAGAAGCATAACTTACGAGAGGCCCCGTATCGGAGAACACGCGCGCACGGGCGGTAAACGAGCTCCCCTAGTCTGTGCGTGTGTGTGTGAGAGACAGAGAGACAGACAGACAGAGCGAGCGAGAGATATTGTGCGGGGGGCCGCAATATCGCTCGATTACTTTTTAAACCTCTGGCCCTAAACAGCGCATAATCTGGGTAAGCTGAGGCTCTCACACGTGGCCCGGCAGCAGACTCGCATGATCGTCGATGCAACGACGAGGAGGAGATGGGGCCCGGGCTGGGCCATAGACTGCCCCCACATCTTGTTTTACAGCTGCAGCAAGTACGTGTGTCTCTGTGTGTGTGTGCGGCGCAGAAGAGGCGACGTCGCCGAGCCAATAAAGCTGGGCTCAATTTTAAGGCTTTTCGCTTTTAGTTCGCTTTTTTTCGCTCGATTGTTTGTCTTAATGCGCTCTGCTCGTGGCCTGTCGTCGTGCAATTGTTACGGAATCCAGTTGACAGTCCACGTGTGATTTTCTTTGAAATAGATTGTCTTAAGACGTAGGCTTTATTTTTTTAATTCGCTTAGGTAAAAGTCGCGAAAAGTCTGATCTGGATGACAGTGGTTCTTTTTTTCTTTCTTATCGTTTTTCTTTGCTATCGCAGCAATCGCGAGATGACGATGACTTTGCATGCCTTAATGAGATTTTTGTTTCAATTACACTGATGATGACGTGATTCTAATTTATTCTTAATTTTCGTTTTAATCATGCGAAGCGCAAGGATAGGGCTCGACTCGCATGTTTTTTTTTCTTTAATTTGTAGTCTAAAATTCATTGTTTTTCATTGCAAGCAACTGATAATACGTATAAAAATATTAATAACAAAAAAAATTATACATCCTGTTCCGTCTATCACGCAAGTAAAAAAACATTTTCTTGTCATAATGATACGCAGCGGTGTAACAATAAACAGCGCAATAACGACTATCAGAAAAAAAAACACTATCAATAAACAAACAAAAGAAAAAAAAAGACGTAAGTATAAAATAAAACAGACAGAGTCGTGCTCTCTCACTGTGTCTCGCAAAATTACTCGTGTGTTTAAATATATGCGTGATACGTAAAATCATACGTAAGATACCAAACAAATCATTCAACGACAACTCAAATGTATAACAGCGAGGCCGAGACGCGAGTAATCGTGTATCTCGATAATAAAAAAAAAAAGAGAGAAAAGAGAACAACGAATAAGGAATGTTCGTTCGTGCATTTAAAAGTAACGTCCACGCGTGTGCCGTGGTCACATGTTCAGTGCGTACATCGTGTGTGTACGGTTCTATTGTGATAGCGTCACAAATAAACGAGAAAAAAAGAATGAATAAAGGAAGAATATCCAGCGACACTGAGTTTGCAGGGCGGCTGCGTTATGCGTGTCCCTAGGCGTTACTCGCGTCGAGGAGAGAGGGCATCGTTCGTGATCGGCTCGAGTCCGTCACTCTCTCTCCCCTCGTCTCCGGGTTCACTTGAGCCAGGTGGTCCAAAAGAAATTCTTAACGGTGCGTACCTTGCCGCTCGGGTCTGCGCTGCTCTCGGGCCCACTGGCCGCGGTGGCCGGGCGCGCGGCCTGGCTCTGGGAGCGGCGCGCCGGGGCGGGCGGCCTGCGGGGCGGCGTGCTCGGCGCCTGGAGCCCGGCGGCCGAGTCGATCGAGTCGCGGCCCGGCCTCGCCTGCTGCTTGCCGAGCGAGTCGGCGCGCGAGCTCGGCCCGTTGCGGGGCAGGGAGCGGCTGGGCTCGCTCCTGCCGGCGGCCTTGCCGAGGCTGCCCGTCGACTTGCCGAGGGACTCGCGGCTCGAGTCCCGGCCGGGCTTGCCCTGGCCGAGGGGCTGCCGGCCGCCCGGGCCGGAGCTCGAGGAGATGGAGGCGCTGCTGCTCTTCTGCCCGAGGGACTTGAGGGAGTCCCTGCTGTCGTTGCGCCGGTGGCCGGCGGCCTGCGGCCCGGGCGGCTTCGGGGCGGCGGGCTTGCTCGCCGAGCCCGGCAGGGGGATCCGGCTGGGCCGCCGGCGCGGCGAGGGCTTAAGCCCGCTCGAGGGCTCGCTCGGCGTCGAGGTCGCGAGGCCGCTGCTGCAGCCGCCGTTCGGGGTCGCGGGCTCGCGCGACGACTCGGCGCTGCTGCTGCCCGGGCCCCCGGCCCCGTTCATCTCCAGGTGGCCCTGCAGGAGCGCCGGCGGCTCCGACTCGTCGTCCGCGTCGTTCTCCGTCAGCGGCCGCTGCTGCAGGCGCTCGAGCACGCGGACGCGCGCCCGCGTGCCCTCCAGCTCGATGTTCCGCTCGGCCAGCTGTAACGAGGGAGCAGTTCAGTACCCAGCCGACAACAACATACACACAACAAAACTCGAGCCAAACACGTACTTGGAACCGCAGGTCCTCGTTCTCCTCGTGCGCTTTGCCTAACCGCTCGGAAAGCGTCTCCGTGCTCTTCTGCACCTCGTCCAGTCGTTTTTGGAGAACCTAAAGAGCCAAATGGAATTACCCTCCGCTCTCCACATGCAGACCGTGAAAGTGTACCGCGTGACTTGAATGCCTACCTGATTTTGGACGGTAGTGGTGATGAGGTGTCGCTGGAGCTCGAGCGGCGACTGCTCCCGTAGTATCGCCGCGATCTTGCGGTCGTCGAGGTCGGCCCGGCGCAGCTGTACCCTCGTGGGCGAGACGAGGACCGAGTCCAGAGCCCCGAGGCGCGCCCGCCTCTCGACGCTCGCAGCCGAGGCCAAGGCCGCCTGGTGCACGTCTTCGCTCGAGCGGCTCGTCGCCACCGCGCTCAGCACGTTCTTCTCGATCGTCCTCGTTCTGAACCTGCTCTTTTGACCCTTGCCTGCAAAGACGACGACGTCAGCTTTAGGACTTTGAGAAGCGAGCGGACGAAGATTTGCATCTCTTTTTTATTGGCACATGCACCATCGGCACGACTTCAAAGTCGTGAGGGGGAACATTTAGTAATACAGTACAATTATTGCGACGGAATATTTCAAACGCGACGCGCGTGCTTTGTGCTTGGCACAAGCTCGATTGCTTTCTTATTATTGCAATAAGCCGTTATCGCGATTTTCGTCGTTACATTATGCAGACTCTCTCTCTCTCTCGAGATTTATTATTCGTCTCTCCAGATATTTTATTTCTAATAAAAACCCGAGCTGCCATTGCGAGTTATTATTCGAACTGTATACCTTTACACTTCCACGTAAGCGCGTGCGATAAGCTATCGTTAAAAAAGAACAATACAAAGATACGCTAATTTCTTATTGTTTTTATTATTTACGAGCGCGATTGGGCTTCTAATAAAAAGTGAAAGGTGATAATCGTCCGTAGAAGTATATTTAGCACACATAAAAAAAGAAGGGAAGAGGAATAAGCCGGAGTGAGGCTCACCAGCGACACCAGCGACACTGGCGAACGCCGAGTCCTTGCCGCCGATATTGAGAGCCGGGCCGCTGGCCCTGGGCGACTGTAGGGCCGAGGTGGGCTCGATGGGCTGGATGAGCCTGTGGGCGCCCGGGGCGAGGATGCCGGCGAGGGCGCTGCCGTCCTGGCCGTCGACGCCCGCGCGCAGCCTGTCCTCGAGGCCGCTCCTCAGGGCGGCGAGGCTCGCGAGCTCGGCCTGGAGCTCCTGCGCCCGGGCCCGGCTCGATATCGTCTCGGCCTCGAGCTCGGCGACCTTGTCCAGCAGCTGGAGCTTCTCCCGGCGCAGCACGGCCAGCTGCTCGTCGCGCAGCAGCTCGTCCGAGTCCAACTCGGCGCTGCTGTCGATGAGCCGCCGGTGGTGCCGGCGCCGCTGCCGGTGCTCCTCCTCCTCCTCCTCATCGTCCTCGTCGTCCCCGTCGTGCTCGTGCCGCGCGACTTTGCGCACCGCCTCGAGGATGTCGCTCGGCACGTCGAGCTCCTCCGGGGCTACGCTCTCGAGGCGACCTGTCGGCGCAACTTCGGGATTAGTCATTTATCAATTAGACACGGACATTTCAGATTTTGGAGAGGAGGCGATTTTTTACCCAGTAGTTCATTACGATTTTCTGCTTTTACGTAAGTCGTACACGCGCTTCGACATAAATATATATCTATATACGCTTTGGCTTCAATTATTTTTAATGGACCTATTGCGTAAGGGAAATCTAAGGAGTTTCGGGGCAAAAGTGTGTTTAAGTCGTTATATTAACGGTCTCGAGCGCAAAAAAGAACTAAATGCGAATGATAAGGGAAGGGGGCAGGAGGAAGGCGGGGATCGCGCGCGGCTTGCGTAATGGTAATAGCCGCGCATAAAGCGATTATTCGACTTTACATGTATAGATTGAATAAAAGCTTAATTAATATATTAGCCGCGTAATTATAGGGAAATCGACAATACTCGATTTTTTTCATCGTCAAAATTATCAAGAGCCACATCGATAAGACAATGAACTTTCACACCAGACGCGCGAAACGTGAAAGTTCCGTATTATTATAATTCAGCAAAAAAATACCAAAAAAAAGTCGTAATAAATTTTGCTTTATCGTCAGCCACGATCTACAATTATAAAATAAAAAAAAAAAAACTAAACACACACATAGACACAGCAATATACAAAAGTAGTGTAGTAGAACTCACCTTGGAGACTCTCGACCTCCTCTCTGAGCCTCACGCCCTTTCTGTGTATAACGTCGAGGAGATTCCAGAGCTCATCCTCGGCCTCGTCCAACGGCTGGGGCCGTCCGCTGGGGCTCTGGGGCCTGGGTATGGCCGTGGACGCGCTGTCCTTGGAGGAGGTCTCGGTGCTGAAGCCGGAGTCCTGGACGGTGGCGCTGTGCTTGTTGCCGCCGCTGTGGGAATTGCTGCGGCTGCGGGGCAGCGAGGACGAGGAGGACTCGTTCTCGCCCCGCGACTGGGCGACCCTTCGTCTCACCTTGCCCGGCTCCCACTCGCCGATCCGCCGTGACGAGGGGCTGCGTGTAATCAACGGCTGGCGTTAATATACTAAGCATGGAGGGGGGGGGAAGAGCTGCGGAGTGTGATACCGACCTCTGGCTGGAGAGGGGC
The DNA here is from genome assembly GCA_030522585.1 of Anagyrus pseudococci. Classification (NCBI taxonomy): domain Eukaryota; kingdom Metazoa; phylum Arthropoda; class Insecta; order Hymenoptera; family Encyrtidae; genus Anagyrus; species Anagyrus pseudococci. The sequence continues at coordinate 49,929 of JAPYYQ010000324.1, forward strand.
ATGTGCGAGCCCTGGTGCGAGGAGGACATGAGGACGGATGCGGTGCCGTTGCCGTTGGCAGAGGAGGCGCCGGTCGCGGCCGAGGCCGCAGCTGTGACCGCCATCTTGTGCCTGAGGTTTGGGAACGTCTCGATGACGAGGTCCCGGAACTCGAGTAGGGCGCCGACCTCATTCTGCAGCTCCTGGAGGGCGACCAGTGATTTCGCCTGCTCGCTTATGAGGTAGTGGAACGGACCCGGGCGCAGGGGCATGCAGTCCATGCCACCGCTTACCACCCCGTTCACGCTCACCACGCCCTCCGACGCACCGCTGCTGCCGCACTGTAATCCCAACGTACAAACTTTTATTATATTACAGCCATTATACATTTCGTTAAATTTTATACAGTAGCTTATCGTTATTTTATTTCAATTAATTTGTTTTTTTCTTTTATTTCGAGGATACGGGCCCCAATTTGCTTGTACGTGCGCGAGCAGAACTGATTTCTACTTGAAACGCGAGGAGCAATTCCGCATCTGTACGCATGCACGTACGGAGGAGAGAACAGAAACTCGCGTAAGCAAGAGAGATAAAGATCATTTAATTCGTCAGGCTCAAGCTGCAATGAATTCCGATTGCTCGTATACATTTCAAGTTTTTGCCCTCATCAAGAGAGCCTGCTGCAGCTGCAGCTGCGGATCGGCTGAAGTAGGCGCAGTGGCCTCTCGCGGCGCCTCTTCCTTATTGAAGTGAAAATAAGCCGAACAAAGACGCATAAATAAATTTCACTTTCTCTAAGTAGCTCGCCTCTCTCTCTCCGCGCTTTGACGATAATTAATCTGCGGGAAAATGCGCGCTGATAACTTCCCGGCCACAAGCTCTCCCTCTTTTTCTCTCGTATCAGGTGTAGTGTGCATAGACAACCGACACGCGCGCAGGTATGCCGGATGCGTCGTGCTTAAATCGTGCGCGAGGTCAATAAACATTCGCGGCCAATTATTTGATGAATACAATTCCGGGATTTCGGCCTGCAACTTCCACCTCTGCAGCGAATTATTTCGCTAATAGCCTGTGGGAAGCCAGCAGCCGCAGCCGACGCTCGGCTTCGAGTGCGTAAATATTGGAATAGTAAGTTAATTAAATAAGTTTTACGTTATTATACGTATACTCATTAATTTTCGCGGAGAAAAACGATTTGATGCATTAGGAAATTACGTAAAGTTCACGGTGTTTGCTCATGTAAGATTTATGCTATACGGTGCGTTATAATCTGGTGCGGAAAAGTAAGATTTTTTTTTTTATTAATGGATGTTTATGCCGGTATAGATGTTGTCGTCGATAAACTGTTTTCCCCGATAATGTAATCGTAAATAGAACAAATTATTTGGCGGGTCTAGATGTTGAAGTTTCCGCTTCGGAGGCTTTTATTGCCTTTAGGTCATGATGTGTTTTTGTCCGCCGCGAGTAGTCTACGAGGTTCTGGTCGATTGGAGGCTACATAGAACGCGACCTTAGAATTTAAATGGGGTCGATGAGAGCGACACGATTTTTATATATAGAACGAGAGAGCAAAGGAGAGGTCTGGCAAACTCGAAATAATGGACTTTGAAAAATGTGAGCACTCCGTGGAGAGATAAAAGGCGACTTTCATCTAGACGAAATCCTGGCAAGAGAGTCGCTCTGGTTACAATTTTGATACGAGAGAGAGAGAGAGAAGAGAAGAAAGTGCGTTTTTATCGGGCCAACTGAAAGTTTTTCTACGATTTTTTCCCGGGGAAGCCCCTCCTTGCCCCCCTGCTCGACTTTTATTCTGCCGAGTAAGAGAGCAGGAGACGGACAAATTGAAAGAGAATTTCTCCAATCCCCCGGAGATAATTGGCAGATAAAAATTGTTTTGTTGCATCTCCCGACTCTCTGCGATTATATCACTTGCTTCGGCATTGTCTTCCACCGTTTGTGTACTCGCTGGAGGAAAATTGAGCGCGACAACTAGCCCCGATTCGTAATGACTTTTTCTTTTCTTCCGTTCTGGAGAGAAAAATCAATTGTTCGCCCGCGCGAAAATTAAAGCGAAACGATTGCGTACTGTATCCATTACACCGTATGCTCTCGTGTGTGCCTTATAGAACATACGCCAACCTATAAAAAACGAACACAGCAGTGGTAAAAAGTCAAACTAAAAACAAAACCATCGAAAATAATATCATCCGAGTCCAGATCATCTCACTCACTAAACTGGGCCCTGCCCATAATGACGAAACGAGAGCGAAGAAAAAACAGTTACCAAACTGCTTCCTGCCCACCCCGCCTCCTGTACCCCCGACCCTCGGAGCGATTAACGCGCAGAGAGCAAGCTAGAGACTTCCTCCTCCTTCCCTTCCACAGCGTGTATATACATATGCTTGGCAAGCGTAAATTAGAAGGCCAAGCCCTCCTCCCGTTCAATCTAGACCGTCTAGGCTCTCTCGCGCGCTCATTTTTTGTATACCTTAAAGCGGCGTGTGTAGCCCAGTAGCAGGGCAATAAGCCCGGCGAGAGAGAGAAAGAGATGAAATTTATTGAATACAAAGGCCCGCAAGTGGTATCGATCTCGAGCCAGCCGCCATATCCGATCCCGGCTAAATAATTGTGGGAACGGCCTTTTTCACTTTGCCGCGGGTTAATCCTTGGGTTCTCTTATAGCTACAAACAAGTCCACGGGATATCTATTGGCTCGTCTCGCGAAAAGCCTCCGCTACACCGCTACTGCTTGTTTATTCGATTCGTTAAATTAGGCCCGTAATCGTAGCGAAGCCGCAAAGAGAGAGAGAGAGAGAGAGAGAGAGAGAGAGAGAGAAGATCCAAAATGAGTATTGAGCAAAAAGAGAGCTGCTCGGGGGGCGGTGTCGTAACGCGCGTCTATAACCTGTTGTATACCGATTTGTTAAGTGAATCGGAGTACACGGACACGCTCGATTTGTTGCAGCTCGCGGATGTGGATAATCGAGCGCCGATTGTGCTCTCTCGCTCTCGCGCATCCGCGTCTTTCTTTTCTTTAAAAAGACGGCAAGAGGGAGGAGGGGAGTGAGGCTCGGCCGGTTCGGCTGGTCGTTTTGCTCGTTCTCTCTCGGAAAGTCGTTTCGGGACGAGAGCTTGCGATAGGACGTCGTCTGGCAAGTGCTCTCTCTCTCTCTCTCTCTCTCTCTCTCTCTCTCTCTCTCGCCGCGCCAGGCCTTAATTGGACGTAGTGTGGTGGTACTGCAAAGTGACGGCTGCGCCATCGCAAATTGTGCCGCGATTCGACGGACGGCTCTACTTTTCTCTCTTTCTCTCTCTTTCGCAAGCCAGCACGACGAACTTGGTTGTACGCGCGATTGTCGAAATTTAACTTTTGTGGGGATTCCCTGCGTATAGTCGCTTGTCACGATTGCTCCTAGTCGAGTTTTGGGAAACGACAGAATTTGGGTGTAGACGACAAAGAATGGAGTTTTGCGCTTGGATTTTAGCATAGTAGCGGCTCATGTGAAGTTGATCGGTGAGCTGAGCTTTTATTAAAACGGCTGCTCTCTTTGCTAAGGTTGATTAGGTGCATTCAATTACTTGGCGAATATACTTTCTATATTACTTAATGAATGGCTTTGATTAAGGATACAATCATCGAATAAACCTGGTTTTAATACTGTTTGATTCAAACTAAAGGGCTAATATATCATGAGTTTATATTATCGTATAATAATTTAACTGATTTAATAATAACTGCAAGCACACGTTATTGTAATAAAATGTAGGTACACTTTTAATGGTTACGATTGGAAAGGATCCTCTAAATTATTACTGAGAATACGATGTATGTTAAATGAAAAAACCATGATGTATCGATGATATATGGCGCAACTTTCATTTTGGAAAAGTCGGTAATAAGCTGGAAACGAAATCTCACTTCTGTTAATTATCAGCTGAATACCCGTTTATTTTCATTTGAGAAATATCCAAGAACTTTTTCATTACGCGCGCAAAAGGTTTATCCTTGGCCCGTTAGAGAACACAGTTTTCTTTTTTTTTCGCCGAGCAATTTTCCCTATGAAGCAAACTAATTACGCGAAAAAAATATGGCCTGGCAGAATTAAGGATAACTAAGTACGTTGCAAGCAGATTAGACGCGGACATTAACAACAACCGATAATTTGCTTCATTACGTTGTTGCACGTTTTCAAAAATACATACAACCTCGCCAAAAAAATATACCTAAAAAAAGAAAAAGAAAATTAACCCGCAGTACGTCAGAAGGTATAGGAGAGCTGGAAAAGATAAACCGTGAAACATCTCCTTAAGCAGAAGCCTAAGCAAAAAAGTGGCAGTGACAGAGAAGAAGAAAGAAGTCGCGAGAGGCCCAAGGCGTCAGGAGGCGTATCTCTCGTTGACCCGATTCTCCCCGAGGCCCCGCGACGTTTTCACCCGTGCGCGGGGGCGTAAGTGTATCGATTAATCCGATCGTAGATCGGCGATCGGCTGTGCAACGTAATTGCCAGGTCGTGAACTCGATACACCTCTCTCGCGCCAGTTTGGAGTTACAGAAATATATGTATATAGCCACTGCAACGGAGGGCGAGCCTTTCGTTCGTGGGTGTGAGTGCGCGAAAGCCGTAGTGGGTGGAGCGTCAATTGGACATTTAAGTGCGGAATTATGTCCCGACAGAGTCCACCCAGGCGCGAGATATATCTGATTGAGAGTTTATCCTGAGTGCTCCCCTTCCTTGGGAACGGATTCGTCAATTATTTCAAAACACATCCCTCCCTCTTTCACTCTCACTCTATCTCTCTTTCTCTATCTTGGTACACGTTCATAAATTTTTGTTTAAATTAAACGGAGCCTTTAAAGTTCTTTATAAAGTCTCGGCGCGCTGTCGGGATTGGCGCGGAGTTTTAACGCTGCTGGACAAAGGTTTTCTCGATTAATAGGACACGACAACACCCACTGGACTTCCTACTGGCTTACTTCTGATGTACAAAGCTGGCTGTACGATATACACGTAAGAAATAAAGCCGCTTGCAGCGCGGCACTTCCGCGTCGGAGGCTGGCTTTAGAGATATATTATATAGAAAGGCTGCTGCATCTTTCGCGAGCGCGCAGAACCTGAAGTCGTTCTTGTCCCAGCTGCCTACCGGTAGCGTTTTACCTTTTTTACAACGGAAATTTCTCTCCACACTCCCACGGGCAGTTTCGCCCGGGAGAGATCTCGGATGAAACCCAAGCTCACGTCACCGGCTGTATTTTGATGCGCGGGTAATTGATGCTTTGTATATAACACAATATGTAAGAGAGAAGCGTCTGTGTGTATACGTGTAAGCTTGTGTGTGTTTTTTTAATTTTTAAATAAACTGTTTTCGAATGATGCGATTAAGAGTGAACGTTGGCTTTAGCACGCTTCGAAATTCACTGTTATTTTCATTACTCCTATTATCCTTTTCATAATAATTAACGTCAGTGGATGGTTAATCTTGTATTTGAGCTATCCGAACTTTCTCTCGGATGATTTACGCTGCAGGATAAATTTACAGCGACGGTAAAAATTAAAAAGAAAAAATTGAGTCGAGAAAGATTGTTTGCATGTCAGATTCGCACGATCGTTGTTAAAGCGTTTGAGAATTTTTACAATGGCTCTGTTAATAAAGTCGTTTTGTATATGTGGCACGTGAGATAAGTGCAATATCGCTCTTTTCGTAATTATTTAATTTTGTTCAAGCTTACGTGTATTGACCTAGTCGCATTTCATAAATGCAAACAGCAATGTGTTCAAGGATATCTCTATCTATATGTAGTTGCGATAATTTGTATACGGTTCAAGTCTAACAACATCCGTACTTCTATAAAGCGTAAATGCATTGTTTAAGTAATATTGCATTTAAAAACAAAATAGGTCAAAATCTAAGGTTTCTAGAAAAAATATCGTCGTTGCGAAACTTGATTCCCTTCTGTATTGGCAAATTTCAAATGATTTACCGCGATAAAGCAGCGCGTCAACGTCACTCCGTCAAGCTTGTCGCTTTGAAACTATTGTTTCAGCAGGAACGACCTATCCTCCATACCCATTTTTCCGCCAAATAATAATCACGTCATTGTCCACGTGCCCCCCTCCCTCCGCTCGAACATTTTTCACCCAATCGCAGTTTCTCGGTAAACCATACACACCTCGCTAATATAATTACACTCGGCAAAGCCAGAGGCCTGTCAAGCTCCCCCCTATCGTTTCCCCCGCAAAAAAACACCAACATCTCACTTAAGCTCTCGGAAACCTCGGCAGCTTTCTACATCGTCCAAAAACCCCCCAACATCTTCCCACATCCGAACACACAATGTACATAGAGCCCCCTCATCTCTGGCAACTGCGTCCCTTCTTCCAAAAGATCCTCATGCTGTTACGCAAACTCTCTCTCTTGCGATCGTGGCGCATCTCTCTGTTGGAGCCGTAGCGGCTCTCTCGTGTAGCGGTGTCGGTATAGAGCCGATTAGTCAAGCGGCAAAACAGGAAAGTAAGAGAAAACGAGGCTTTTGTGTCAAGCCGCATAATAATTCTACGGGCCAGTGGCAGCGGCACACAACGCCGGCGCCGCCGCCGGCAGTCTGCCACTACAGTCTGCTGGTATTCTATAGACTCCACCGGCAGGCGGCTCTCTCGCGGAGGAAAAGAACCGACGACGACGCGCGTCCGGTTGCTTTTCTCCGCGAGCCTATAGAGACTACCGCTTTTGGAGCGTAGGGAAAACGACGACTGTACACGCTCCACGCGGATGTGATACGCGCGATGAGAGCAGCGAACGAGGATACATTAACGGAAGATTAACAAACTGGATCAATTTTGTGCGCGAGGCTAAGAGAAAGATGGGATATCGGGTTACACGCGCCGCTTGGCTTTTATTTTATAATATTCAATAATCGACTTTGTCTGGGAGATTTGGTTTATCACGGAATAACGTGGATGGCTTCCCACGTACGAGCTTCGCGATGTACGCTTGGAGCGAAACCAGAGCGCGTACGGTGAACTCTCTTGAGAGAGAGAGAGAGAGAGCACTGCTCTGCGCTACGACCGAAGCAAAGTAATCGCTGCAGGTCTTGGACGCGCCAAAAGCGATGGCATAAGGCGGGAGGAGGGGCCGAGGTGGGTCTATTTATAGAGCGGTCGATTAAAAATCAGCGGCAAAACTCGCGCGCTCTCTCTCTCTCTCTCTCTCTCTCTCTCTCTCTCTCTCTCTCTCTCTCTCTCTCGCCAGAGGTGGAATACGCCAGTAGCGCATCGCGCGCGTGGGCTTGTATCGAAGGACACGTATATATACATCTACATGCGGGCACTGTAATTGCGAGCTACGTAGCCGGGCAAGCGATGATGATGATGACGATGATGATGATCGGGGCTCGTTTTTCGACGAGAAACGAGAAGAGAGCCGTCGGCAATGGCTAGGCTCTCTCGATGCCGCGACCTTCGATGAATCCGAGCAAGTCAAGCGATACCAGAGACTTTTTGCTGATTATAATGCGGAGAGAGAGCGAGCGCTTGTCTATATAGAGGGAAGGGCACTGCTGAGATGGTGTTTTTTTTAACGAACTCGAACACGTATACGCGTGCATGCGCGCGCGTGTGTGTACACGTAGGCGCGGAATGAAGTCCCTTGGATTCGATGATAAATCACTGACAGCCGAACGTTCGGGTTTTATATTATATACAGAGAGTCGCGGACTTTTAGAATGCGGTAAATTTATGGCTGATTGGTCGTTTTTTTCTCCTTTCCTTTTGGTGTCCTTTTCTTTTCTTCGATGCCTCCTTTTTTTTGTGTGCATTTGGCGCGCGTAGACGTGACACACGTTGGATTTGACGGCGTATTAATTTTAACATGCCTGTCTTGCCTAACAATATTCGCGGGCGGATATACATGTAGGCAAGGTATATTTTTTCGTCAGTTTGAAATGTTGTCGAGAGAGAGAGAGAGAGAGAGAGAGAGAGAGAGAGAGAGCCGGATAAGCTTTTTATTAATATACTAAGAGATATGTTTCAGCTGCTTTTCAATGAGAAAAAAATGAATAAATAATAAAGAATTATATATTGCGCTATTAATCTAGTATTCGAGATTAGCTAATTCAATAATCCGTTCTCGAGCCGTCAAATACCTGCGATTAAAACAAACATTGCTTTGTACAATCGCCAAAATAGAAAAAAAATAAAACGGATTATATAGACATTAGTTCAGTTGAACCGAACAAAAAAATCCAAGGTTAAGCCTGTACACAATCACTCGCATGTATCGGCATTCATCGCAGTCGATGTAGCCTCCCTTTAGTAAGACTACCAGCCCACATCCGCACACATCTCGCACAAGAAAAAAAAGAGCCAATAAAAAAAGAAAGAAAAAAACGATCGCGGGGTCGAGGAGAGTGAATAGCGCTTCGCGAAGAACAATCACGTATCAGTCTTCGGCATTGCCAGCGAAACCCTCATTGCCGGCCCAGCGGTGTATAACGAGCTCACGCGTGGGCCCCTCACTTCGAAAAAAAGGCAGCGTCGGTCAGTCGCGCGAGGTGCCGGTGCCGATTAGTCCTAGTCGCGCGAGAGATCGGGCCGGCAAGAAAGCGGTACGGCTCTGGCAAAAAGTATCGGGATATCGATATGTACCGTTAAAAGCCGGCCGCTCTCGGGGCCCTGCTGGAAAAAGTAGCGACAAATGGCCGAAGGAGAGCGGGCCTATTGTACCGCGCGAGGATCTATCCTTCCTCTCTTGTATACGTACATATGAGTGTGTACGAGAATTTTTCTGTATGTTTGAAAATTGTTCAAAATAGCTCGTTATTAGCATCAGGTAAAAATCGAATGATCTATATTATACTGAACTATAAAAGGCAGATGTCAAACGACAGTCCACATTGCTTATCCCACAAAACGAGCTCGTTCAAAGAAAAAATGGTTATACGATACCCAAAGATAAATCCAGGCCGGTTCTTAAATTCCCAAAGGGTGTCGATTACACGAATTATTTTCCGATCGAATTCTACCGTATATCGCAAGCTGAGAAAGAAGCCCACTTTAAGGTACACGCGTCGGGGCTCATTACGAAATCGTAATTAGAAAGACTGGTAGTTTCGTAACGAAATACACGGAGGCCGCCCTGCAGCTCCAGCTTCCCGATACTCAACACACACCACACCCCATTTACAAACAATGCGATTAAGTTCAAGGCCCCGAGAGAGTCTAGCTTCGAATTTCTCACGGCGGCGGCGGGCGGCGGCTGAAGCCGTAATCTTGGAAGAATGCCGGATCCTTATGGCGTGCGCGCACGTCGCATTGCTGGAAAGTAAAGCGTGACCTCTCCCCGCGCCGAGCGCGATTATATGGGAGCGCGAGAGAGCCCGACATAAGGCAAGCGCCTAGTACAGCCAAGCGTACTAGATTCCCGATGGCTCTTCTTGCCCTCTGCATCGTTTCTTCTCTCTCTCTCTCTCTCTCGGCTGCAACAGAGTCGAGTTGGTACTCGACTGAATGCTCTCTTCGCCGAGGTTATTGTTGCTTAAACAGCGCTAGAGGGGAAGTCCATTCGTTTTGTCGACTATCGAAATAATCAATGTAGATAGTCTGAGCAAAAATGACAAAACATTGTCATTTTTGTTCAAACAGTGGTTTATTCAAATTGAATACATTAAACGAGTAATAACTTACGGATACGAGACGCGATAGGGACATATGCAGAAGCTACAATAACCGCTAATCCGAGATACACAGGGTAGCGGACGAGCAACTAAGCGAAAGAAACTTTCCTCGCGATATCGCGATGTATATCTCGAGAGTTGTATACGAGAGGAGTAGCTGGCAGCTGTGCCGGGAGATTTACCGAGGATCCAAAGGGCGACGCGCCGCTCGAATCGTCAAGTCAGATTGGGCCTAATTGCCAATGAAGCGGCCACTTTACTCCCGGTCCTCTTTCTCTTCACTCCCGCCACCCCTCCCCCTCCAACCGCGTTAGTCCGGACTCGTGCCTTTTTCTTTTGGCCCTCCCCACCCGTATTTTTCTCTCTTTCTCTCTCGCTTTCGATTGGAGCAGCTGGGCCTGGCGCACTGCTTTGATGCCAAATTGGGCTTTAGGTAGGCAATGATTAGCGGGAAAGTGGAAAGATCACCGGGAACAGAGTCTGCAATACTGCGAGAGGGATTTGTTTCTTCGGAAAGCTCTCTCTCTCTCTCTCTCTCTCTCACTCTTAGTCGTATACCGGGTATTAGCTGGTCAAAAATGCATGTGCTTAGGCGGAAGGTGGAGGAGAGTGAAAGAGAGGGGGAGGGGATACGTCACGAGAATTTAGCGCGGCTAACGAAATCGCGTGTAAGTAGATCGTTGCGTTTTCTCAATGGCTTCGATTCGTGGTTTTCTAATTGCTTAAGCGTATGCCTACTGTAAGATCGTAATTCTCGTGAAAATTTAATGCTTGGTTTTTATCGTTGATTGACGGACGAGAAGAAGGGAGAGAAAAAAGGATGAATTTCTTTCTCTTCGCGACCGGCCAAATGAATTTTAATTTCTGGCTGCCCAGTAGAAAAAGCTCGGTATGGTAAGACGCACGCGCTCGAAAGTTTGTTATTTTCAGCGGATCTTACGAATAATCGACAGCTGCTGTGTTTCCTAATAAGCCACTGCTTAAATTCGTGTTGCCTAGTTAGAAACGAGAGAAGAGAAAAATACGTGAAAACGTGCAATCGTAATCCTCTTACACAAATTTTGAAAAAAATAAAAATAAAAGATTTTTAAAAATTCGCAAAATATTTTGCAAACGTTTTTTTTCCTGCCGTAACGCTTATGCCCGTTCCACCGTCATCCCCACGCGAGTAACTTATGCCCGTGAGTCTTCAAAGCGTCGTCAAGACGTCTCGCGAATGGAGCCGCGAAAAGTGCAAGCTAGTCTCGCAGCAACAAAAAAAGCTTGCTCTCTCCCCCGCTTTTCCAAGAAGAGAAACGCGCACAATGCAAGCGTGTGCTCGCAGTGCGGGAGAGAGAGAGGGGGATAGAGAGATAGGTCGATATACATCCAACGCGCGGCCTACGCCGTGTCTTTCTTTCCGCGCCTCTTCCCTCGCGCGGCCTGTCCGCCTCCGCGACAGAGGACCCTCTTTCTCTTTGCCTGCCTTTCGCGGCACGCGCCTCTCTGTAGGCTTCTTTCGCTCCTACTCCCGAGAGGCCTCGTCTTGGCTTTTACGGACCGGAGGAATAGCTGCGATGAACCCGGACGTGGAATTATGACGGAGTACGGATAATTTTCCTATGCGGCACTGTTATGGCTATAACGGCTATTTCTCTCTTTAATGAAATGAGAATAATAAGAATTATCTCATTGACTATAATTGAGATTTGTATTTTCCGTGGAAATGAGGGAAAAATTTGATGATGGCCTGTAGATTGCGTGGCTTGATCGTAGTCTACGTCGAAACTACCGGGGATTAAGTATCAAACAAGATCACGTGTGCAGGCGGATATGCGCGGGAGCGTGGGGTGTACGTAATGCATCGAGAAATCGAGCTAAGTAGGCCAGGACGTATAGATTAGAATGAAAAAGCAAAAGTGAAAATCGAGTGGGTCTATTAGTTTACATTCGTTCATTTCGCCTATCGACCATAGATACAATGCGATACACGAAAGCAAAAGCCCGATATACACGCGCGCTCGCGCAAAGGCTGAAACGAAAGAAAGTGAAACGAAAATGGACGAGGAGAAAAGCGGAATGGAAGAAGAAGAAAAAAAGGAAATAGGCGAATTACGGCGGTGCTTATTTCGATTAAGCAGTCGGGCGGTATAGACTGCGGTAGAATCACGAAAGAGCCGGCTCCCGCCTTTCTCCAATCAAAATATCTAAACTGTATCGTTGTAATACCGTATGCTTCCTCTCGGCGATCTCCGCGCGAGCGTTTAATTGAAAGCCAATCGAATCGAGGTTGCCTGCATCTCAATATCGATAAACTACATCATCGACGCTAAGCCCAGCGCGCGGCTGATAAAACAAAAAATCAAAATTAATACACGCGATAAATAAGTTAAAGACCCTCCCTTTACCTCCAACTCCTTCCACCCCTCCCTTCGTCTCTAAGAACCTTCGAACATCAAAGTCGGATGTGGCTTTCGAAACCGCAACGTCGAACAACCAGAGCTGCTCTCTCTCTCTCTCTCTCTCAAAGTAATTGCCCGACGGTGTATATATATACCCTCGCTAGCTCCGAAAAATGAAAAATTCGCTTGCCGACAAGATCGCGAAGAGGAGAGAAAGAGAGAGTCGTGGGGTAGCTGAGGAGACGCGGCAAGCGGGAGAGCAGCTGCAGAGAGCAGCGACGACAGGCATCGCTCTTTAAGCAGAGCAGGAGGAGGTCTCAAGGTTCCGAGAGGCGGATGTCGGAGCCTTTTCCTCTCCCCCTTTCCCTCTTCTCTTCCACCGTCCACCTTCCGCGCTCTGTCTATCCTTCTCTCTCTTTCTCTCCGGGAGCTGCCCCTTCTGCGCACACGGGTTTTTCAGGGTTTCTCCGCGCGCGGCTTCGTTCCCCCCGTCCCTTTTAATACTCTTTTTGTTGTTTTTGATAAAATTATTGAATGATACGGCCAGTAATTACAGGTTTTACGAGGGCAATCAAACGAATTTCAAAGCTTAGCAATTGCGAGGAATAATAAATTTTTCAGATTATTGTGATATGTGCAATCATTTTTCTTTTGTACTCGCGTAAATCGCTGAATTTATGTGATTCTCTAGCGCGGAAGATTTGAGCTTTATGCGTCAAACGAACGAGATAAAATAGGCAGGAGAGGAGACGAGACTCGGCCGCTCTGTCTACGGCAGGACCTTGACCCCAGGCCAAGACGTTCATTCGCCTATCGATTCGATGGCAGTTTGATTGAAGAATAGCGCTTCTGCTCGAGATCGCCAATCCACTAGTTCTCACGACCTTTTACTTTATAATTTAACGCCGAGAGACGAAACTCAATATATCGCGGATGGATTGACATTTTGCGGAAGATATAAATTATATGGCGGTCGACGTAAAGGGTGTAGTTCTCGAGTCACGCTTTTTTGTGCATTTACTTGGGAGAAAAATTCGGCAAGTACTTACGACGAGGCAAAAAAACGACAGCAATATTTTTTTCAAAACAAAAAGAGAAACAAGAAAAGACAATACAGCGGGTATTACGCTCGATCGGAGTGACTCATCACTTTGCGTATTGGCGACGAGGAGATAAAAAAGGAAAAGAAACGATCGGGTGAAAGAATAAACGACTGTACCCACGCGCGATAAGTCAGGCTGAATTTCGCACGGACGAAATCAGTGTCGGGAGCCGTGAACGTCGGGGGATACGAGCGTGACGAGTGCGCCGGCAATTTTTCATGCGTCACGGAATTAAATCGATAAGTCTCCTCATCGTCGCGGGGGATTTTCATGCAGCGGACGAGAGTCGTCATCGTTCCAGCAGCATCGCCAGACGCGGGCGTCCGTTGCGCAATATGCTGAGGGACGTAAGCGAGTTGCTTGGGACACCCGTCGATTGTGAACAGAGAGAATGAGAGAGAGAGAGAGCAATGTCTCTCGGACGAAGGCAATGTCTGCAGCGACGTCTCGAGCTGATTAATTCGTCGGAGAGGAGCTTCTGCTCTCGATCAATTGATTTTTTTTTATTCCATGTGGGAACGTCTGCTCGCGAATGTTAGAGGTTGGCGCCTCGGCCAATTGATCACTGACGTTCTTTTGTTTTCAGCTCTCGTTTGTGTAGGGGAGGTACAGTTAATCAAAAGTGTAATTTTCTATCGAGCTGATTTTTTTCCTCTCTTACTTCTGGAGTCAGTCAGAATTGTTTTTCCATCGTTTTTATCTGTAACGCCGGACGGACTAATTATAAAAGCCACGCTTCACGCTTGTCAGTTTATTCACGTGCTCGCCAGTTTTGCGCTTTGAAAATGGAATTCAGATAAGCGGCACTGTGGCGCCGACTCGAGGGGAACAATTAATAAAGCAAGGATCGTTACGGCAACGCGGAATTGCGCGAGCATCTTGATTTTTTTCTTTTTCATTTTCATTTTGAGGATATGTTCGTTATTGAAATCGAGCGCACGAGGTGTGACGTTTCAACTTACGCTACTCTCAATCAAGCTCCAGATCTCTAACTCACCTGCAACAGAAAAGAAGAGAATTACGTTATTTGAGATGTCAATATTAAACAGGATAATTGAATGATATGTATAATGAATGGAATACAAAACGAGTAAATTTATAAATTATTTGCAGTTTTGCTAAAGCTCGTTATGAACAAAATATTTTAATTGTTGATAAATTTATGCCGCCAAGAGTCACGAACCGAAAAAAACCAATTATTACAGGCAAAGGCTGGAAGCAATGTAGTCGGCTCGTGTATGGTCCGCAATTTTCCTGTATAAAATTATACATTATTCATATAAAATTATTCCAACCAAGCAATATTTTAACTTGTTTTATGCATCAAAAAAGGTTTCCTCGTTCGGATGCGTTTTATAAACAAAAAGAATTACAGGCTAATACGACAGTAAGTATGTTTATTAGACTTTAATATCATGTTAATAACGTTTTGTTTCGAACAACTTGATTATTCAAGAATGTTTAATTAATAATACATGAGCTACTGCAGCTCGTGTGTCCCAACTGCGCTGAAATTGTCAATTGCCGATCGTATCGAGTAGTTAGAAAAAGAAATTCTAATGAAATATTTGGGAAACTTTAGCAACCTTGATACATCCCAAATACATGAATTTATATTTTTGTTTAAAATTGTTTTTCCATTCACTCTACCAACAAACTACGAACAAAACCACTAGATACAGCTCCAACCAATCATAAATTTACAATAAGGATGGCGGCATTATCATTTCAATGCTACCATCACCCGCAGACACCTTGTCTCAGCCTATAGTGTTAACAAAGCTAAACAAGAATAATCCCAACGCGAGTCTCAAGCGCCGCAATCTCGTTCCTTCGAAGCTTACGTAAACTCGTAATTACCCTTATCTTCCCCCTTTTCTCTTTCTCACTCGCAGTAAAGGAAACCTCACTCTAAAACGTCATGATTAATACATTTCCTTGGTATAGAGAGATGCGCGAATAGTCCTCTCGCTCCGTGTAAATCAGCGGTAGCCGAGTAAGCGTTATAAATAATAGGAAGACAAGGCTTACTTATCTTTCTTACTTCCTCTCTCTCTCGCTCCTCTTTCCTTGCCGTAAATTTTTATAATTGCACCTGCGAGCTTTAGTACTTTTGAAGCTAACCTTTTCTACTCCCAGCCATAGAGGCAGATTCGCGAAAAGAGCAGGACGGGACCATCGATTAACGAGTGGAAGTTGCCAAGCGCTACTGCAACGAAACAGCAGTTACGGACCAATTGGGATGATTAATCAGCAGCGGCAGGCCTAGCCTAATGCTAGAAAAACTCTTGCAGTAGCTCTATAGCTGTATCGTATAGTATTCGCTAAGGATTACTACTTTCCAGATTTGTCGAAAATAAAAACAGTTAAACCTGGATAATGGGCTGGGCGCAGGCTGTAGCTTAACAGACCGCTGAACGCCAGCGGGTATAATCAGGGGAGGAGGAGGAGTGGAAAGGCGGGGGTCACGTTCATTAGCGTTTGCGTTTTATTCTCCTCCGTCCAATTGTGCCGGCAGTAGGTTGTACCGTTCGGCGCGGCTCGGCCGTAAAATTAATTCCGAAAAGCGCGCATCGCGAAATTTTGCGCGCGCCGCAACTATACGTTCCAAGCGAGCGCCAGGGAGAGAAAGAATACGATATATGCACGTGGCTGCACGCGCTGCTTAGGTTTTGCCCGCACAGACGGATGGCCGCTGTAAAGAGAGCCGGGCACGCGAGCTTCGCTCGAAAACGCACGTCCGTTATATAGCCGAGAGCCGAGGAATGCGGCGGTGGCAACGCTCTGGGTCCTCCTCGGCTGTATTATATCCGCTTGCTGGATGTGTGCATTGATTAACGATCGGACGGTGAAAAAGCGAGGGAGAGGGGGGAATGAAGGCGGCCGTGAGACGACCTCGTCTCGCGATGGATTAATGGATTAGTAGGAAGCTTTGTCGAGGTGGCATCTTTTTTATGCTGGAGAGGTATAAGCAAGACGAAAGTTTCTAAAGGAGCGAAGATGAGATATTTTGGTTTATATTTAAGCTTTTTAATTATGATTATTTTGCTACGAGTAAGTATGTCAGTGTAAACATTTAAGTACTGTATAGATAAGAAACGTAGAATCTGCATATATTTAACGTCGACGAATATTGGAGATGTAAAGCATAACAATTTTATTTATCTGAGATTTGTTATATTTGTTTTCACATTAGTTCGGTTTTTAACGCGCGCTGGGCTTCCGTGATACACGAAATGCCGCAGTGAAAATGGAGCCGCTTAAAAAAAAAAGAGTCCGAAGCAGTTTACATCGATCAAACATCCAGCACATAGCCATCGATCCGTATCAAGGTTATAAGGACGCTCCCGTGGACTGCGGACTCCAAGGCTTTGTTATATTACGCTAAATTATTTTTTAGCTTGGAAGAACAAACGTGACGCGGTGCGTGCAGGACTTTATTTTATGAGATAATGGCTTTTAACAAGTATATTTATAGTGGTGCTTCATAAATTATAACTGATGCATACGCACACTTGTCTAATTGACCTAATTTTTATTATAAATCTTCATTACAGTTCCAATGTAGCATAAAACAATCTGACAGTCACAAGAAACAACGTCATTAGAAAAAAAATAAATAACAACCAACTACAAGCCTGATATATGAGGATCGTCTTACGATTTAGTTCTAAACTAATATTTCACGGTCGGTAAAGGTCCACTTAGTATAACAAAGTACCTTGTTAAAGAATTAAGGAGCGCAGGCATTAATAAAATATTCAGCAATTCTTAGCTTGACCAATACACGTCCCATACACACACACACATAGCCTGCAGCGATGAGCTCGAGACATTGCACGCAACGCAAACAAGCCCTGACGAATATCTCTCTCGAGAGAGAAGCTTAGCTGTAGAGCTCCAAAGCATGCTATCGGTCTAAATCACCGCATCAAGCTCTCTTTCTCTCCCGCAAAAGCGTAACCAACCACCATTAACCCATATGCTAATAACCGTGTTCTAACCGATTTTCGGCCGATATACTGAGCGCTCCAGCACGAGAATCAAGCTGAACGTATAGGCCAGACGTATAACCAGACGTCCTTGACTCTCATCCACGCGATTACGATCAACGGATCGTCGCTCATGGGCCTATCAGCGTGCCAGAATAAATTTCTCAGTTCGCACACCTTCAGCTTGTTTTTTCTCGCGATTCTACAGTAGAGTAAGGATTTTCACCGAGATATTGGTGTAAGGTATAAAGTAGCTCTCGTCCACCAAGCTCGGCAATTTACACGTCAAACTTTCGTATATGTATACATATAGGTAGATGTAATAAGCCGCGGATAAATCGCGTTGGGAGCGCGGGACTGACGATGATTCATCAACGCACTTCATCCGTCGTCGTAAAAATTGAGCGCTCAATTTACTTGCGGGGTTCATACATATAAGTCTTTCGACGAGCAATATGACTCCCGACTCTCTAGCTCTTTAATTACACCAAGTGCGCGTGTGCGTTGAAAAATCTCCGCTAAGTATGATTTATATACCGAGTTGCACCTAGTACCCCCTCGATTTGCCTTCAAGACTTATTTAGCAAAAACCCTTATACATCAGGTGCAGTTCCTTTACTCCCACGTAGGCTTGTTATTACGATGCCAAAAATCTGCATAACGCTAAAGACTGAGTATATAGCTAAATTTTTTACCTGTCGCCAATAATCGCTGTCTCTCTTTACGATTAAAAGCAAGAAAGACAAATGAAGCGCGAGGATGATTGAAATGAAGAAAAGCGATAATCGGCATCGATGCAAAATAGATTTCCACTTGGCGATCCTACGAGAAGGAATGCGCGAACCTTGGCTCGCCGAGGCTCTTTCATCATTGCCGAGGTGATTTCAATTCGAGGCACACGGGGGACATATCTCTCTCTCTCTCTTTTTTATACATATACACATACACATTCTTCGGACTCGAGTATACCTCGCCGCCTGCAAGGCGATGAATCAAAGGATCGCGCGAGTTTTCATCCAAAGTGACTCGACCTGGATTTGCCTTCTTTATCGTTATAGCGGAGAATACGATCGCAGACCGGGTGACAAATCGACTCGCGATTTATAACTGGAGAATCGTCGATTTTATAAGCCTCTACTCGAGCTAGCGTTTATATATATACGATATATTTTATTCCCCTTTTCGTATTAGAGCACGTTGTGATAATTAGCCTGGGAGTCTTTTAAGTAGCGAGGCTAATTAGTCCGGTAATTAATTTTCTTACAGCGAGAGATAAGAGGACGTCGGAGAGCCGCGGGGGAGTTTTATCTTATACTCACCGCGAGATTGGAGAAAGCCCCTGTATACGAGAGAATATCACAGCGGCAACGTCAATATCGGTATATCGGCGGAAAGAAGACGAAAAAAGAGTAAGCGGTCTATCATCTCGAACGCAGCGGTCAGGAGTGTTCACCGTGACACTTGCATCAATTACAACAGTAGCATCATCTCGGTATTATTCAGCACTCGTAAAAATTATCCCTCACAATACAAGGCCATTAAAACACTCGGCCACAGAATCACTACAAAGCTATGTACGCTTGGTGTGGAAGAAGTGAAAAAAACGAGACACGGAACGCGCGGTATCTTTCACTCGTCTGCAACAGTCCATAGCAACAACACAGCACCATACTCGTATAGAGTAACAGCTAAACTACGGAAAAGACAGATGTATAAAAAGAAAAAAGAAGCCAAGGGGGAGGAGTGGGAGCTGTATACGGCAGAGCTAACCGTTTCCTCTAGACGCGCAGACGCCTGGAGGCTATAGTGTATAATGACGGCGCGTAATTCGCGATGCAAAAGCGAGTGTGTGCGTAATGGATAGGTATACACGCAGCTAACACAGCGGAGCCGAGAGGGACTGCCGCGGAGCAGCCCCGTCGACTATACTGGCGCGTTTCTCACGGCGAACCTCCTTCCGTTACCACTTGCGCCGCCTAAAGAAGAGATATAAGCGACTCCGTACGTTTGTACAGAGAGGATCATGTTGCCGCGCGACACGATTTTGTGTCCGTCCGTGTTCGTGTGTGGCTCCATCGGTAGGTTCCGCCAGTCTGGAGGGCCAAGTTTTTGGATGGAAAACGAGGACGAGAGAGCAGCGCGAGATTGCTTCTAGTCATGCGCGCCGCGGTTGAAGCTCCGCTACTTCTTTTCTCCGATTTGTTTAATGGAATTACGATGATATAGTCGGCCCGGCTGAGCATGTGGGCCAAAGCAATAGTTCGGGGCATATACGTATGACTGCTGGCGAGATCGATGAGGTCGAGATGATGTTTGGGGCCAGGGGGGGGGGAGGAGATTGCAAGCTCGAGCGCCCGAGCGTTGGATAAGATTTTTGAGATTGATGCTTAACCGACATGCAACCTACGATGTTATCCGCTTGAGTTTGTTAAACTGCTAAAATATAATTGATGGTAAATTTGAGAGAGAGAGAGAGAGAGAGAGTGTTGTTTTTATTTTTTGCCCAGTCGTAGGTATAGCTCACTTTTGATTAAGTTGGATATTTCGATAAGCGCACCTTTCGGTTTGTTGGATTTCACGCGAGGGAATATTTTTTGAAGGAAAATTTCTAAATAATTAGATAACAAATGCAAGCATACCGACACGTATAGCTGTGGGCGTGGGTGTGTACTTTACGCATTTGACATTGACATTTTTATTTCTAATCTATGAGCCGCGTATATCACAATGTTATCACAAAAGACAGTGACCTTAAAAAAATCCCAAGAGCAATACATCGATGTTTGCCCAACTTGTATGTAACTTATCGCGGTGAAACCAATAGACTCACCCATTCCCCGCCCATCTTCAGCCATTCACCATCTCCCCTCTCTGCCTCTTCGCTCAATTAAAGAAAGAAAAAGAAGTCAGAAAAACATACCGATAACGCGCTATCCTAAAAGAGTTACACAGCCAAGAAGAGAGAAAGAATGAGCGAGAGAGCCCGGCTCTGCAGGCGCGCATATAATGATCGATCGGTCGTCCGCTCTCTCTCTCTCTCTCTCTCTCTCTCTCGGCATAAGGAAGCGGCTCTAATTATAACTGTATACCGTAGAGCTGCAGCGAAGCATCTCTAGCGGAGCAGAAAAACGAAAAAGCCAAAAGGTAACGGAGCGCCAAGCATCAGACCCTCCCCCTTCGACTACCCATAACAGACACCAGCCGTGCATCTCTCATCTACGGACTCTCCTCGTCGCGCGAGACTTGAAACAATGCTCGGACACGCTTAATTGCATATAGCTTGCCGGTGCATCTCGACATTCATCTTCTGCCCCCCCCCTCATTCTCCTGTTGTGTGCGTCTCGTGTGGCATCGGTTACATACGTATAGCAGGTGCTTCAAGGCTCTTATATCGAAAGACAGCCTGTCTCCCGTGTCCTCTTCTCTCTCGCTCTCGGCGTAGTTGCAGTGATGGAGAAATTTCGGAACGTCCTGCCTGCTGTTGGCGCGCTTGGATATATACGTGACTCGTCGCACGCGCACTCGGTTCGCCGGGCTATTGATTTTCGAGCGACTCTGCTGATGCAATTTGTCGCGGCTCGCTGGTAATTCCTGGAGATTACATGGAAATTTGGGAAGAGACGGGAAGGTGTGTACGTACGCGGAGATCTGATGCCCGGGAAGATTACACCTTACGCGCTTCGCGCGCTTGCTTGTACAGCTGCGCGTAGCAGCTGTTAATTATCGAGATTTGTCGCTTACAATGTCGATTTAACCTCGTTCAAAGTGACGAAAGAAGCTGAGGATACGATTTTTTTACATCGAGTTGGTAGTAAAAAAGGTGTAGCTCTCGCGAGTTCTTTAAGCGCAGGCACACTTTGACAACTTATATTCAAATATTTTGAAAGAAACGCGACAAAATTCGCAGAGAGAATGAGAATGAGAGAGAGAGAGAAAAGGAATATATACGCACACACAGCTCTCCGTGATTTATCGCTGCTATTATTCGCGCGCGCGTACAAAGCCGTACGTATACGTGCATATTTATAGCGCGTCGTCGAGCGAGCTAACACTTTCCAGCGGGCCTAGGAGCAAGCTAAAAATTTCCCCAACCAAGCAGCAGTCTCGCGACTAGAGAAAGAGAGAGAGAGAGAGAGAGAGAGAGACGTTATCCTAGCTAATTAAGGAACTTTCTTCTCGGCTTGATATAAATTTCCGTCTATCGCCTTCCGCGATGTTGTGTTGTTTTAACGGTTATACCGGCGCGCGAGAGATAAAGATAAGAAAAAAAGTGTCGCGCGCGCGATGTGTGCCTCTTTTATTCGCACGCGACACATTCGAATGAGTCTTGAGAAATTTTTAGGTGGGTGTAGAGAGAAAGACAGAGAGAGATAAGATTTTATTCGGATGGGCTGGGTATGTAACAGGTTGTGGTTTTTCCATTTCCTTAAATAGAAATTCGCACGTTGAGCCGGGAGTTTTTACATTTTTGTAAACATCCTGGTATTCAGATCGAAGAATCAACTTTGTATTTACCCGTTATTGAGAAACTGTTGGCTCATAATCGATCACTGTCATATATATATGGAAGCAGCTCGTAATCTTTTTCATCGGTATACTTGATTAACCGTCATCAATTTATTCAAATTCATCGGCAAATCGCTCTGTAAACGAGAGTAAGTCGCAAAAATGTTGCGCTTCGCTTAAGCGAGGAGTGCGTAAATACCGCAATAACGGTACGCCCAATATACCCAAATCGAAGATGATATACATAGAGAGAGAGAGAGAGAGAGAGAGAGAGAGAGAGAGAGGGGGGGGGGGGAGAGAGAGAGAGACAGAGCAGGGGCCTTATTCCCGATCTATAAGAACGTGATAAATCTTACAGAGTGGTATAAGTTCGATGGCATAAGGAAGAAAAAAATAGAGGGGCTCCATTTAACAGTGCAGGCGACTAACTGTCCTGAAAACATTGACTGTGTAGCAAAGATCAAATGAAGTTAGGACACCTCACATGCTGGGGGTATAGAAGGACACTCCATTACTATACACTTGTTACTGGATGACGTGTGTAAATAATAATGAATATAGAAAATATTGTTTTAACAAAATGTAGTTGTATATGATTTTATACGTTATTTTAAAACCTTGTTTCCTCCTTTAAATTTACATTCACAATCATAATAAAATTTTGAAAAAAATACATAATTCAATATTGAATTATGATACTAATAAAACAACAATATCATATTTATTTGTACACTGATAGAAGTTTCCGATAAAAATTACCGTTATTCACGGTAATCGTGGTGAAAACTGACATTCTGGGATTTTTTATGCTGATTTCACAATAAAATTTCAATTAAAAATTTAATAACCGAAAAATTTGTCGGAATTGAACGGTAACATTTGCCTAAAAAGTAATTTTTATTTAAAATAATATAAAAATTATGACTCTTCTCCTAATTTTTACGAGACACTGGCTACTTTATTTTTTTTACGTAAAATTTTGGGGTATGTTCACATTAATCGGCTGCGCAGTGGTATACTGCGCAGAGCAACAAGGACAGAGGTTCCCATTGTAGACAGTACCTAAATTTTTACGTGAAAAAAACGTAAAAATTATCGGTACTGTTCTTACTTTTTCCCTCGACAGCAGAGTGCAGCGCGATTACGTTTTTTTCTCGCTTCGCTCGTGCGCCCAACGCCGCCCGCGTGCGTTATTGGCAATTCACCACACTCGTTGCACAATATACTATTGTAATTTTATGGACATTTGCAAAGCCCTTACACAACTATCATACGACAGAATAATCGAACATTTAAATTCTGCCAGCAAATTTATTTTTGATTGATGTTTTTTAAAAGCTGTTGACGAAGAAATAAAAGAAAACGAAAAACAAGAGCTCCCTCTTTTAGAGCTGAAAGTATCAGGAGATGGCAGCTGAAAAAAAGAGGCTTCAAATCCTTGTATGGCGTTACTACAGTAAATGATAATTTTACAGGAAGTCATTGACTTTATCGTAAAAAGTAGTTTTTGTAATGAGTGTGCTCATAAAAAAAAGGAATTGAATACCGAAGATTTTTTGAATTGGCACAAAGAGCACGAA
>JAPYYQ010000325.1:6000-79070 GCA_030522585.1 Anagyrus pseudococci
ATTACTATGTAACATAGTAAAAATTAGCACAATCGAAAGTAGATCCTCACTTTCCTAAAAAAATAGTAATTTTTATTATAACACTTTTCTCAGTGTAATTGAATAAATGCGATTATGGAACGCACGCGCGCCTATGTATCCCGAAATAAGTTGTCGCGCAACACGGCGTCGTTCATTAAAACCACACAGGCATATACGTGTATATTCATAAATTTAATGCAAATTCACTTGAATCAAGCGTATAGGTTGTTTGCGCAATTTTCGAAAATAAACTCCCTACTCTCTTTATTCTTATCGCGCTCTGCAAACGCTCGTGCAATAATTTTCATTAGGCAAGATCGAATAACCGATTTCCCCTGCAATTATTGCAATCGCGAGAGAGAGAGAGAGAGATACCAGCTTGATAATAAGCTCGACCTAATGAAGCCCTCCCGTACTGTTTGCGCCGTTGTACGTACGCCTATATACTCCGTATCAAGCAAACGTGTTTACGAGTCTAATAATAAACCCCACGAGATTCAACGAGTGCGCTCGTGTTTGTTGGCGCACACAGTCGATTTTCTCTTTAAAAAGAAAACGTAAAAACCCTGTATCGTAAGGGATAAGGATAAGAGGGAGAAAGAGAGAGGGTCTTTATCAACCTCATTCGAAATTACGATTTTCTTCGCGATTCGCGATAAGCTTCTGTTTGCGCCTTTCACTCCATTCAGCATGCGTATCAAATATTGTTTCTCGCATTCGAACGAAGCCGGCGATACGTCAATCAGATTAGATTGATGAACGCTCTTGTAAATATCGAGTTTCCCCTTTGTCCTCTCGCCCTCCCGCCTTCGCGCTCGCTATATGTATGCGCCTACACGTCGTACGATCCGCGAACGAACTTTCCTCGGATTTGCATCTCGGCGAGGGCGCCACTCGAAATCCGCGCAACTAGCGCCAAGATCGAAACAAGAGCAAAGAATAAGAAGAAGGAGGAATCGTCCGAAAAGAAACAAGTCGAGGCAAGAGAGGTCTGACGTCTTCGGCTGCTCTCGCGAGTAATAGGACGGCCGTTCTCGACACTTGACCCCGGGCCAACGAGCTGCTTCTCTCTCTCTGTCTCTCGAAATAACGCAAGGCGCGGCTTTCCGGCCCTCTTTCTCTCTCTCTCTCTCTCTCTCTCTCTCTCTCTCTCTCTCTCTCGTGCGTAAGCAGTCTACTATCGGCACTCGGTTACGGCTCAGGCGATATATTGCAAGAGAGCTGCACGTATCGGGCGCCACTCCCCTTCCTCGTAAGCGATTTTTGCGCGACTCTCGATATATCCTCCCTCGCCCCCCCCCCCCTTGGCCCCCCAGCCACTCTGCGTCCCCGAATCGTTTTATGCATTCACGACGAGGCTCTTTCTCTCTCTCTCCTCCTTCTCTCTTCCCACGAGGTCTAATCGCTCGAAGCGGGGCCGGATAAGCTGTACGTGGAAAAAATTGTCGACGAGAGAGCCTTGCGTAATCTTGAATGTCAAGCTCCCTTTCTTACTCTCTGTCTCGCTCGATTCTTTGTTTATTCGACTGAGGGAGGGAGAAAAATAATTGTTTCGATAATGCTAAGACTGAGAGGTGGCGCAATGAAGCGATACGCACCTACGAGTGGACGAACACTATTTCGTTTTCTTTTATTTTTCGTGCAATCTGAATTTATGATCGCAGCTCTCGATGTTCCTTCTGGATTAGAATCATGACGCTACGCTGTCAATAAAACAACGAGTCTCGTCTAGCCTCCTCCCGCAGCAATTTTTAACGCGCGTATCGTTTTCCAATAGAGCTAGTCTCTCTATATTAATAAGTCCCGGCTCTCGCTGATGCTCTCTCTTCCTCTCTCTTCAAGCAGCTATATCACATCTAAATAAAGTACGCGCCCCGGCTGCAAGATTAATCTCGCCTCGTCTGCCTGCCGTGCCACATGCGCGCTATGGGCGCACATTAAGAGAACAACGAGAAAGAGCAAAGAAAGAAAAAAAAGGCATCCTCCGCTCTTGATTCAGCTGCGCTTCTATTAAACAACGGCATTCCAATTTCGCGCCGCTTTTTAATCTCTCTCGCTCGTATAACACCGTTGGTAGAGAAGAAGAGATCACGTATACACACGCCTCCGAGTCGCGACGGAAAAACGTCGTTAATATAGGCGCCAATTGGCGGCGAGCACAATTCGCCGGGGTGAAAGCGCGAGTCTGCTCTCCTAGGCCTGATATCGTACCGAGGAGATCAACGGCATGTGCTCTCGAGGCCAGACGCGCTTAAATGCCTAATGCTCCAGACGGATGTGATTCGGATACGCCGCGTGAATATACGGCTTTATTGGGAGACGCGCGGCCGACGGGAGGAGCACTTTGTCTAGTCGCTGGCTCTCTTATAACCGAGAGACGTGTGTATTGATCGGATGGACTTGAATCTTTGGAGGTGAGCAACGGTTAGGTTTGTAGACGAGTGGAGTTTAGGATTCTTAGATGACTGCGGTTGCCCTTTAAATTTGGCGTTGAGCTATGTATACGCGTTTTTGAGCTCTTCGGGATAAACGGACATTTATTTTTGCTCGTTGTGTAGCTTCTACGAACATCATCTGGCTATCCTTGTCTTAATGGGCTCTTGAATTTAATTGTTGGGTTGATTATGATATACTGACGGTAGAAGAGATCATTTATCATGCCTATGACGGCTCAGGGAATCGTGTGTGTGTTTTTTTTACGAAATGCTTGTTGGAATTTTCTCAGAAAAAATTTAGATATTTAGTTTTTGTATTTACTGATTAACGGAAAAATCGTTAGAAAATTCAGAGGCGGAAGAAAACGTCGTTAAAAGAGTCGTCGATTTCCTTCTTTTTTTTTCAATAATCAGTTATTGGCACTACATTAAAAAATTTACGATCACCACACGTGCGAGTATAAAAGACGCGCACGTTTTTTTTCTCCGCTCGTCGTCAAAGTTAGGCGATGTAAAAAAGAAAGAAGTTTTTTTTTATATAATTATGCAACTTTTTTACGCCGGTATCAAAGACTATAAACAACTCAAGGACCGCGCGACCAAAACAATAGTCATAAATTTTTTTTATCGTATCATTATCGGATAAGAGCAAATGTCAATCACATGTTATACGCGGGGGGGAAATCGCGATGTAACACCATTAACATACAAATCCCCCCATCTGAAAAAAAAGAACAAGAAACAGCAGCAAAGCCTGACGATGTTTGATCATTAAAAAAATAAAAACAAATCGCAAGGTGTCTCGATCGAGCCAAGTGGCTTCCCCCGGAAGTACCGCACCAGTGCTACGGCAAGCAGGATCCGAAAAGCAGCGTCAACTACACGTGCTGCCACGAAAGCGATCACTGCAACCGAAACTTGCGGCCGGTATTAGCCTTTCTGAAAGAGTCCGAGCTCGAACCAGGTGAACACACGACGTGCATTGAAAAAAAACGAAAGCCGACGTAACTAAACAAACGCAAACAATTACAACAAAAACAACAAACGGCTTGTTTCAGTATTATAATTACACAGTGTCCGTGTGTGCGGCAATTTTTTTTTCTTGTTTTCCTTTCTTTAGTTGTCACTTTTTTTTCGTGTTATTTTTTTTTTTGTCTTTCTTAGAGTGACGATCTCTCAATAATCCTCTCACTCTTCTCAGTTGTTAATTTTTTCTTTTGTTTGTTGATTAATCGACGGACCTGATGTTGAAGCGTTACCTAACAACAATACTATCGTTTTTTATGTGTTTCACAATTGTAATACCAGCAGATCGCAAAAATTTGTCTCTTAATCCCCAGTATTGTTACTCATATTCTACGTTTACACTCACGTCGGGTACACGCATACAACCGAATACATTGTTATGTCATGTTGGACTTGATTTCGAGAAAAAGAAAAAAAAACAAACAAAAACCGACGATTATCGCTCCAGTGACCGAAACGCTCAGTTTTCAACCAACTTTCCGCGACGACATAATTCCTTTATACTCTCTAAAAATAAATCTCTGACGACATGTTATATTTATAAAGCCAATCAACAAAAGCATATACCATCGATACGTGAAAATAAAAAGAAACCAACGAAATCCACAACCGACCTACCGTCCCAACTAAAACAGCCACGCGCCTACCATTTAAATCGCGCCAAACAAAACAGCTGTTTGCCATCGTTCGGCAGTTCGCGAAGGGGGGGGGAGGGAGGTCGATGCTAGGACAGGGCGTAGTCGAAGGGCGAATGAACCTTGTTGTCGCACATACCCGTCCCACGCGCGTGAGCTCATCCCCCCTCCCTTCCCTCCGTCCCTTTTCACTGTCTTATCGCGCATCGTTAATCGTCCCCTCCTCTCGACCCCCGCACCCCCTCTCTCCGACTGTTTTAAACAGCGTCACATTGACGTGTTTTTTTTCTCTAGTCGGCCGTTTAACGATAATTAACCCGAGTTCGGAGTCCCCGCGCGACTTTAACGTGCGTTGCTTATGGTATATGTATAGACATACCACTGTTTCGCCAATAGGCTTTTTTTTGTTCCTCTCTCTCTCTCTCTCTCTCTCTCCGTTATCGCTCGTACGGTTCATTCACTCGGTACCACCAAGGATTCACGCTCGGTACTCTCTTTCTCTCTGTATCTCTCTCTGTCTTCCGCGGCTATAAATACACTCGAGCGAGAGGTGACTACATACACGCCTAAGTACGCATATTTTTACATTGTCAATTCGGAAGCGTCTCTTCCGAATAAAAGCCGCGCGCGCCCGAGTACACTGTAAAAGCAAAAATGACATCGTGTACTTGTCTAAATTATCGCTGGCCAAATCGACTCGCGTTTTATTTTTGACGAATTATCAATCGTGCAAACTTTTTCGAGGAGAACGAAGCGCAGATATCGGCGTGATTATCGCGATGAGAGAGAGAGAGAGAAAAAAAAAGCAGCTTCGCACCAAAATGAAGTCGTGAATTTCGCGCGAATTCCAGATCACCTTGAACCTCCCTCTCCCTCTCTCGTTCGCTGAATTTACGAAGCAAGTCAAACACGCGTATCTCCACTTCCCGTTTCCTCTCTCCTGCTCGCTCCGGAGAAAGCGACTGCCCCTTATCTCGCTGACGTTACACGCCCGATTTTCGTAAGATCTCTCTCTCTCTCTCTGCCAGCTGCTTGTTTACTTTGAGATAGAAAGAAAAAAAAAGGCGCGCAATCTCCGAGCCGGCCTAATTTCGTTCGTTTCTTTTTTCTTTTCAAGGACATCGCGATTTTATATTTGTTTTTTCTCGTGCGCAAACAGCCGCAATCCAGGGGGGCGCGCGCGCGCGTTATAAACGCCGATAATCTTTTTCGCTCGGGGGCTTTCGTTTCTCGCGCGACACATTGTAAAATCAAATCAGGTGTATACGGACTCTACGCGCTATTGGTCGTCGCGCGATCAGCGAGAATCGTAATGAGCTATTCATACGTTCAAGGCCCTCGTAATGGCATTGACTTGCGTTGCGCTCGCGCGATATGCATGTATTAATATGCTAAAGTTTTGAGATAATATTGATTATACCGATCCGAGGCGTAACTTTTATAACGTATATTTAAAAAAAAAAGGAGTCACATATTATTTTTTTGTGTTTTCGCAACTGAGCTTTTTCGTATCTTCTTCAATTAGACTTATCCGTCTGATATGCTAACTACGCTTTCGTACGTAAGTTTCCACGACAACGGCGCGTTTGAGATTGGCGTGGACGGTGTTATCCCCTGCCCCCCTTGCTAGGTACACACACACACACTCTCTCTCGAGTTTTTGCGTGTGTCAATGAACTTGTAATAAATTTGCGCTGCACGGTGTTTCTAAAGATATTTGTTTGCTCTTACTTTATACGTCTTTATTTTCTCATTGTTTTATTTTGATTCATTATTAATATATTTTTTTTTTCTTATCATCTGTTTCTCCTTTGCGTTTTGTTTTGAGTTTCTTTGTTTCTGCGTCTTTGAGTTTTAAATAACATTATATTTTTGTTATTATTAGCCAGGTTATATTTTTATAAATGTGTTATTTTTTTTTGTCAATTAACATTGTTTTATCAGCGGAAGAACTTTTATGGAAAATGTTTCGTAAGCTTCGAGTGGCTCTCCGGCTTACGCATCGCGAAACTATTTATTACCATCGGTATGTTACGGATTTTTGTCGATCAATCTTTAATCGTACGAGTAATAAATCATTAAAGATAATAAACGACTACATCGATTAGATTTTCTTCGGTTCGCTAGATAGAAACGTCAATATCACTTTCTCCTCGATTGATTTAACCGATAATCCAACAAGCTACTCATTCCCTTCGGAAAAATTCCATAAACAAACAACAGACATAAAAGTTGTTCCGCCGAGAAGAAACAAAAAATCAAATAAATAAAGTCGAGTGTCCAGCATATGATATTAATATCTATAAGTAAGGACCAATAAAAAGATCTAAAAGAAAAAACACAAAGTAAAGGTAAAAATTAACAGAGAGTGAGTTTAAACTGACTGATTGTGTCTGATCTGAATTACCATTATTGTGCTGCTTTCTGGCGAACTTGGACGCGCTAAAGGTGCGTAGGAAAAAAGCCCGAGCCGATGATCTTCTGCATGACGAGCGACTCGATAAACACGACCTTCGTCATCGAGTGCTGCAAAGAGGATTATTGCAATCGCGGCCTGAAACCCCAGCTTCACCCGCGCAACAAAGAAGGTACAGTGGGGGAGACCGGCAGGCTCCTCTTAGCCTCTGCGCCACTAAGGCTTTAACCTCTTTTATAGCGCCTGCGCACTTGTATATACATATCTGTATACAACAAACTTAGCGCACGTAGTTTTACACCGATCGTACATACAGCTGGCACACCGTTCTCTCTTCCTTTCTCTCTCTCTCTCTCTCTCTGTATTTTGCACCAACTGTATATTTTATACTCTATCTCTGATATCTTTTTTCTCTTAATTTTCGTCGTCTTCTTCTTCTTGCGTTATCTTTATTATGCGATGTAAAGCGAACTCCTATGACTGTTCTCTGCTGCTCGTTGCATTTTTACACTCTTATCGTTTCGGCTAACCAGTTATATATACCTACCGTAATTCTTTATCTTTAGCCGGTAATTTGATAATCCATTCCCCGTAACATCTCAACCCTATACTCCCTCTCCCTCGCCATCATCCCCTCCACCTCTCGTTTCTTTCCGGCGTAGAGTTACTAAACTCGCTCCCCGCCGTTCCCGCCCAAGCATGTTTACCTCTGACCATATAACACACGGCCAAGCTACTTTTAATTTCCCTCGCCCTTCCCCCTGTAAGTAGACGCATAAATTTCTTCTGTCGCCACCTGATATCCGCACGTAAGCACACCTTATTTTAGCAATCGCTATACGGTCAACTTCGCGATCGATTTCAGACGTGAATGATCGAGGCACCCATCGTCAACTTGTCGCGGTTGTGAGCCAAACAAAATGAAAATGCCGTGCTGCGCGAGCTCGAGGCAGTCGCAGACGGGGTGCCCACTTGAGGTCACACAATGAATTCGCTTGCGGATTTGCGCTGAAAAGTGAGAAACGCATTACTGCCAACTCAAGCGCCTCTACGAGCCTCTCTATACGCCTGTACCACCACGCAGCTCCATTGTTCTCGCGAGGAGAGACTTACACGCCCGTCCGATCCTCCGACGCGAGATTACGATGCATTCGTGCGCCTCCCGTCCATTGGTACACTCTTTATTTCCAATAAAATTCTAGCTCTTGCATTGGTCGCATCCGAAAGCGTCGCTGATTTTAATTGATAATAAAAAAAAACGCATACGTGCCTCGATACTCAAGGAAATCGATCGTGTAGTTTTATTATTTTATAACTCGCCTCTCGCGAAAACGTGTGCCAGCTTATACGACGGATTTCCGTTGACGACGTTCGGATTTCGAGTGCCAGTGGCGATAATGAATTCAGCATATATATACACGTAGGAGTAGCACACGTTAACAGCTGTCGTGTGTATCGCGCAATCGACGCACATGTGTACGTATTTGTTGACACTGAATATCAGCAGCGGATCGATTTTATATACTCGCCCTCGGCGCTAATTGAATTTCACCTTGTTACATTGTCCAGTTGAACGGGTAACGCGAAGGAAACCTGGGGCAAAGGGGGGTGGGCTATGTAGCTCTCGCGTACACAAGCACTGGCACTTTAAAACCGCAGCAACGTCGTCGTTCTCTCCTCCTCACTTCGACCGCTCTCTCTCTCTCTCTCTTGAGAATCTTCAACGAGCCGAGGAAGTTTTGCGACTTCTCGCGGCCGCGCACGTAGATACATACGTATATGTGTATAGACACATATATACACACATCAGCATGTACACTCTATAAATACACACTTGTACCTCTTCACCTGTACTGCACTCTCACTGTATACACTTCTGTATAATTTTCTAAACAACTGCGACGAAATGAAACGGAGCAAAGCAAGAGCAACGAAAAAAAAACTCAATCTCTGCCTGTACAACCCCTATACCCCCGAGAATGAAATATCCGCCTGTGTAAAATTGTAGATTGGACAGAGCTGCAGTGCGCGACAGCACAATGGAGCGCTACTGCAGACCGCTTGCGCCCACAGTAGGTCACTTCCTCATGTAAATAAGTAGATCCGATTTTTCTTAACTCCCACTCGGCCCTCCTTACCCTCCTCTCTTTCTCTCTTTCCACGCCTGTATACGCGCAAACACATAAACGGACTATATTTATTCAACCTATATACGATTGCACGCCTATCGCGCTCAGCGAGCCGCCCGCAATTTGCAAAGTCGTTGAAAAGCGCACCGGGGATAAATTACAAACGCGCGGGTAGGCTTGTAAATCTTCGACGGGAGTCATTCGAGGTCCCGGCGAGCCCTTTTATATACTCGTAAGCGCAACATGACTTTTGTGCATCGCATCTCCACTCGCGGCTTTATTTACCTCCAAGCCCGCGCAGAGCCATCGCTTTCACTCGTAGTGTATACACCGCGGAAATTTCATATTCTCCCTTCCGAACTTCGCGTGCGCACTTCTCCGCAATAACGCGGCCCTCTGGTCTTCCGACGCGTATAGCCGAGCGCCGAAAAAAAAAAGAAAAGTTTCCGGGGCCCGAGGGCTCGGAAGTTTTATTACAGCTTCCTTTTTTGCGCGTCCACTTGCCGCGAGCCGCAATATCACCGGCTGCGTGTACGCTTTTCAGATTACAAAACTCGCGGGTCTTTTTTATCGCGTCGTAAAATCGCGATTTAAAACTGCCCATCGGCCGGCGAACCTACGTACGTCAATGCTCGCGTTTAGGCTAACACTTGTGCGCTAGAATACATAAATGTAATTACGTACGCGCGTCATGTTTTTTTAATAATTCTTTTCATCATTCACTAAACGCGTATCTGTATCACTTGGAACCAGTGTTTACAGTGGGATTTTAATCGACAGTTTTCCCCGAATTATACTAATAACCTACCCGCCGCCTTGTTTTTCAGCGGAACCTCCACCCCCTCTCTTTACCCTCTTTCCACTGGACCCCCAATATTTCAATAATTAAACAATAACAACTAATTACTGTGCTGGATATATATCTATATCTCTGTATATATGTACATATTATTAAGCCTACGATATTATACTTTCCTTCTGCTCCAGTTTTACTAAAATTTGTATTTAGATGGTATACTAAGCGGTAGATTTGTAGTAGACAACCTAATTCAACTGGTTTTGGGTGTGTAACGTGTAGCACAGCTGGGTGTACACACAAAATTGCTCTGTATAATCGATTTGGCAAAAGCGAGAGTCAAGTGTATAGAAAAAAAAAAGAACTGCGTGAGAGAGACGATTTTCACGCAACGATGAGTTTACGCCCTTGATCCTGAAGCACAAGGATAAAATATCCCTGAGCTCCAAGTGTTCGCGATCCCAGCGAACGCGAGTGTAGCCCCAAGATAAAGAGTCGCCTATGCTGTGTACAATAGAGGCCGACTGGTGCCAGTGTGTGCGTCTATGTCTGTCTGTGTGCGCGTGTATCTGTACGGCAGCCGTCTGTATAGGTGACTGTTCCCAGGTGCTACGACAAGGAGTACTTCTTCCCGGACCCCGAGTACTCGGTCTGGTGTAGCGGCGGTGCCGGCGACCTGCTCCACGGTCCTAACGGCAACAGCTACGTAGTGACGTGCTGCAATGACGCTGATTACTGCAATCGCGATATCAAGGCGCCACTGAGCCTCGTCTCGGCCGCCCAGTCCTTTCAGTCGATGCAACGCCTCGAAGGAGGTATATGTTTGCCTCGGTGTGTCTCCCCCCCCCTCCCGCCCCTCTCTGCTCACCGCATAAAGGGGCTGGGACTCTGTCGTCTTCCACTCTCATTCACCCTCATCGGTTACCAAGGGAATTGCGGTTGCGCGGGTATATAAGGCCGCGTAACGCCTCTCCATCCACATCGAGCGCGAGAGCAGCGCCTAGTCGAGAGAGGAGCCCTCTCTCTCTCTCTCGGCGTTTTTTTTCTCTCCTCTGCATCGCGCATTCTGGGACTGTTATACTCGCACATTATATCCATCGGCAGCCCCCGCGCGCACCCGATTCGTCGTGGCGAAGTTTCGACCGTTCATTTTGTGGTTCTCGAAAGAAAAAAAAAGAAGATAAATTATGGGGGTCTTGTAGACTTTGACGAGACTGCTCGAGTAAATTCGTATACTCTATTTTTTTAGTTAATGATTTGTTGTTTAATTGTTATTAATTTAATGTTTCTAATATTGCAAGATTTAACTGGAATTTTACGTAATGTCAACTATTGTTTATATTTTTAAAAAAAACTTGACTTTGAAAAATCGAGCCCTTTTCTCTTCTATTGTTCATAAGATTACACGAAGCGCGCTATTAACTTTCTTTGGTCGCATTTAAAATTGTAATCAAGCGCGAAATCTTAAAGGGAAGAAGAAAAGAGGAGGAGGGGAGGTTCAAGGGGAATGAGCGGGACAAAAATGACCTTCGCGACGACGAAATCTAGCGCTAAGTGTGTGTGTGTGCGCGCGTTGTGCGTTAATGAGGATGCGGAAGACAATGGGGGATCTCAATTTTCACGAGAAGCCTGCTTTTGTGGATCGTCCTGGGCTCGCCTCATTGTTGGATATCTCACGCAACGTATACGTGTTTCGCCCCGGAACGTCATGGAACGCTCTTTGTCTTCATTCATATTTTTTTCCCTTTCATATTGTCGCTAGCGACTGCGAACTACGACGGCGACGACGATGGCGACGAGAGACCGCAGAGGAAAGGAAAAGAAAAAAAGAAGAGGAGAGAAAGAGAGAGAAGGAAGGAACGAACAAAGGAAAAAAGATTCGTACCCTACTCTGTATGTGTGTGCTTGAATGTGTGCCTGTGTCTGTGTGTGTGTGTGTGCCTGCGTACTATGAGCTAAAAGGAGTGCCTCTACCCGAGAGTAATCTAAGATTTCATCGAGCAAAACCAATGAAATGGCCTATCTAAGTGATGAAATGTGTCCAAGCAGCGAAAAACATAATTTATGATTTACTATCTGCCGCCCGATCTGTACGCGCTTTGAATAGAATCGAGAGCCACGCTCGGATCGCCGAACTATATATCGAGATAAGACTAAAAGCAAATTTCGACAAAATATCTTTATTTTATTTGTTCGTATAAAATTCCCTTTTTTTTTAATCGATTTCCTCGCAAGGACGCCAAAAAAAAAAAAATAAATACGTATGATGAAAAAGCAAAATCTGCAGTTACGATTGACCGATAAATTAAAAATAAGAAACAAATTGATAAAAAAAACGGAGATAATTTATAAAAAAAACACATCCTCGCTACCATTAAATCGTGAAGAATCGGTATACATATAAATTTGTCCCCAGCTCCCCATATACATTTATATACATATTTTTCTCTCGTCCTTTCGAGAGAGAGTCGTTTTTCACATTCGCCTCGACGCAATAACCAGAGAGCGCAGTCGTTGGCACGTTGCATAAGACTCGCAACGTGTGTGTGTACGCGTGTGTTGGGACTGTGTGTTTATGCGCTCGGAAGCGGTTGGTTTGCCTTTATGCCTCGGGAATACGCCCTCGACAATGGCACTCCGGGCTCAACCACCGCGCGCACGAAACGTCGCACATGTGTTTAACGCGCGTACAGTCCGCGATAAAAGAAAGTTCGACAACCTTGACAACGTTTGTTTTCTTTTTTCTTCTCTCTCTCTCTTCCTCTATACCCCAAATATGTTTTCAATTTCACGGTGGATTTAAGATTGTTATTTTTTCTTTCTTAATTGAAAATTATTTTCGCAAGTTTGACAAACAATATAAATTGCTGGATTATCGCTGAATAAATTACGTTTTTCTTTTTTTTCGACTCGGTCAATTATATTCCGGTACAATTATAAGCAGCTGAATTTATGCTGTATGCCATTACACAACTGATAATTATGCTACTCCCCTTCTGGATATCGAATTAATAAACATTGACAGAAAGAAATGCTAATGAAATAAAAGCTGAAGCTCGTTAGGACGAATCAGCTAAGCGTACAGCTTGCAAATATTCCACTGATTCATTTTTTTTTAACTTCAACCGCCAACTCGTAATGTCAATAAACCCAAATAACTTTTGCTTAGCACTGTATGGCATCGGCGAATAAACGCTACGTGTTTGGTAGAAATACAAGCGCTTGCGAAGAGATACGTGGTCAGTGACGCATTAAGGGAGGGGAGGGGAGGTCGACGGAAACCAGCGCGTAGCGCGGCCCTTTAATCGAAGTCGGCGAGTTCCTTCCGAGAAACGAACGTGATGTTTACCGGCGCTTGGTATAGGGCAATTTTTTTTCTCCCTGCCCCGTAGCCGATCGATACAGCGGGCTTATTTAATCGCCGATCAATTCGTGTGTTTAACGATTTTTTTCAAAAACATCGACCACCACGCACGACCTACGCACAAGCGGCATTGCAAACAACAAAAGTCGTTGTTTTTCTTCGCGAACTATCAGAAGAAAAAAGAAAGAATTGCTCGCGCGATAAGAAAGGGGGAACGCGTATAATTTATGTATGTCAATTCGGTATATATTTTTTTTAAACTCGATAGCTCGCTGGATATATCGCCGAGAGAAATTATATTTCACCTCGTGAATTTATTTTTTTTTTCCACGATGCTCAGTGTGCCCCAATAATCTCCATAAAAAAAAAGTGAATTCGCATTTCGTTCGCGTTGTGAAATTTATTATCCTGGCAAGTGCTAATACACCCGCATTATGTTCTATCAAACCGTTAATTATTTGAGCTCAAACAAACCGATGTACACGCGTCGACGCTCATACGCGGCATTAATCACAAAAATTTGCGTTAAGGTACCAAGTTCCAATGCCGAAGAGAAGCAAAAGTCAACAGAAGCATCAATTTAGTTTGACGCTCCAGGCCGACTAAGAAAAATCCGCGCTCTTTTACTGCGGACGAAAAAAAAGCTCCGGAGTAAAGAAAAAAAAAACATCTCGCATCTAATCGCGCTTACAAGCATGAAAAAAAACAACAGCCCGGACTGCTAATTGCACTTTTTACGCGTCGCTGAGAAGGAAATAACAGCAGCGGGCG
This sequence comes from Anagyrus pseudococci, assembly GCA_030522585.1. NCBI lineage: Eukaryota > Metazoa > Arthropoda > Insecta > Hymenoptera > Encyrtidae > Anagyrus > Anagyrus pseudococci. The sequence goes on from JAPYYQ010000325.1 coordinate 19,594, forward strand.
CCGTTTGTGCGGCATCGATTCTTAATGAAAAAAAAAAAGAAAATAAAAAAAAATCGTCCAAGTCATCCTGGCAACGCGTGTGCATCAGCGGCTGATGCGCGGTGTTAATCCGCGTGACCGTGTATCTCTCCGCGCTTTTTACCAGCCGCGCGGCGGCAAGTTCAAGGCCGCGCTCGAACTCACTGATCGCACTCTCTCGCTCGTTTAGTTAATGCTCGATCTACCGATCGCTCTTGTAAGACAATATCCAAACTCCCTTTCTGTGCTACCTAATCTAGCATAACAATTGTCGGAATCTCCCGTCATTAGCATAGATAATAACGCACGCCCAGTTAAGTCAACCGACAAAAAAAAAATTCATAACAGGCCCATCAGCTGCGCGCGCGTGTATATAACCCAGCTCTGTCATCGTTTCATCCCAAAACGACCTCCCATAAATTAATAAACCGCGAACAATATATATAAATTTCGTACAATCGCGCTTCGATAAATCGTTCGCTCTCCCGCGTGCTCCACTCGTTATATATTAAACGATGCAGTAAAAGCCTGACGAGATGCTGCTTCACCGCGAGAAAGGGAGAGAGAGAGCGCACGTTTATCTTATCTCTAGCGCAAAACGTATATCAGTGCGCCTCTTTTCCCGGGAGCAAGGGAGGAGAGGGTGGGGAGGCGCCGTCATCGGGTCAAGGTGCCGATGAGACCGGTCACTCATCTCTCCCGCTCTCGCGTCATGCAAGCTCTCTCTCTCTCTCTCTCTCTTTCGCTTTTTTACTTAGGCGCCTCTCGAGTAATAATATTTTGACGCTTGGATCGTTGAGCCAGAGAAAAGCAAAGGCACGAGATGGGAAAGCGAGGATCGAGGTGACAAGGGATTTGGAAAAAAATACGAACGAGAGCCCAGGGTTATTTTTGGGGGGGATAGTTTTTTGGCGCGCGTGTGTGTTTGTAGAATCGAAAGCGGGTATCAGACGCTTCGAAAGCCGGGGATTTTGATGTATACTTATGTACGGAGTCGCGTTCTATTGGCCGTTTTCTTTTTCCGTCCCCCCTCTATTTCTGCTTCTTTTTGTTTTTAACGTCAAAGTGACACTTATTTAAATGACACTCCGCCGCGTTAAAGTCCATTAAAAACTTTATCTCCTAGCGCGCGTTGAGCTGAGAGAGAAAAAAAAGGAGCAAGAATATTTAATTCGGCCGAGATTACAGGATTTCATTTCTTTTTTTTCGTTGACTTCGACTCGCGTGTACTACCCCCGGCAAATTGATTGAATAAACGCCGCCGAGAGAGCTAATAACAGAAATAACCGCTCGAATAACGGAAATGAATAACCGAGAGCTGCAAAACTCCCGCGACCTTATCTCGATAAAACTTGATTACGATTTTGCAAAACTAATATACGAAAAAAAAACGAAGTGATCACCCCTCGAGCAAAAAAAAAGGTCGAAAGTACATCATCGATTACTGGTTCCCATGCGCATACGATTACGATTAATGACCCATCGCCGTTGCTTTGAGTCTATGGCATTAAGCCGCATTATACAGAGAAACCATCTCTCTCGGTGTTCCCAACATCATCGCGTAGAGGGAAGGATACGCGTTCGGAGCACGCGACTGCGCTTACGTATAAAAGAAGAAGAAGAAAAAAAAACAAGCCGAATGATTGATCGCTCACGGGGGATCGATCGCCGACTTTAAGCTTCTCGTTCTCGAGGCTCCCTTGCCGAAGCAAGCAGCCTTGAGAAAATTCGATGTTGATATAGATTACTGCTCGATGAAATTTTGGAAACGGCACATCGAGGCCAGCCGGTGGCCGATAGCGAAAGAAACAAACTCGCTGGACAGGTTATATGCCATTGGTCGAAATCTTAAAAGCTCCCTCTCCTCAGGAAATCACGAGTCGAATTAAAGCTGGAGTAACGCGAGAGCGCAAAAAGCCTCTCAACCGAAGATGGACAGTGTCTCTCTTTCTCTCTTTAGCCGCTGTCGTCGTTGTCGTAAGGTTTCTCCTCGAACGAAAGGCTCGGGAGTTTCACTGCTCTACCCCCTTCGGCCTGGATCATTGTCAATCGTCATGAGAATGTGCGCGTCGTTCAGCGACCCCTGCGGCATTGGGCCACACACTCACACACGCACGCTCTTGTTCAACCATCTGGTTTCATCTTGAATTTTCAGCTGGACATAAGATAAGAGGCTGGCTCCATTCTACAAGCAAAGGGACCGTCATTTATGCGTTTACGCTCATTACACACAACACACCGCCTTGGCTGCGCATATCTTTTATTGTATTGATATATATCAACGGGTTATTCTTGGATTGTATTTGTAAGAGCATCTATTCAAGCATAGGTATATCGCGGATCCACACATGTATATTTTATGTCTCAACAAAGACAGATCACTGACTTATCTTTCTCGCGGTTCATATGAGCACCAAACAAGGCTTGACAGATTGGACTGCATTTGATTTTCATATGTATACAATGGTTTTCAAAACGAACATTTGTGTGTTTGCGTGTGGTGATTTTTTTCTCTCTCCTAACGCTATGTTTGACTAATTAACGGCATCTCATGCGTCGTTTGTTTATATATCTCTATATATATATGTCCATGGAGAGTTTACTAATGCTTCCGGACTCTCGATGTCGCTAAGGTAAGACACATATTACACGGCTACATATGGGTTTGACTCAGGTAATTGACAACAGTGTGTGCACCATTATGATAAAAGTCAATTAACTTACAGTTTGTAAGTCTCTCTGTGTGTGTGTATGCGATTTGTTGACAACGCTTGATAAGCGATATTGACGCGCTGCAGTCATCATGCTCCTTTCCCGGGCAAACCGGAATTCTGAAAAAAAAAAATATTACCTGGATTTGATGATAGCTGAGCTGTGAATGACGATGTGAAAACAAACTAATCCAAAAAATTAATCAAACTATACACGCTAATGGCTGGAGGCTATGTGTGGAGAAAGCAACATCCAGCGGATAAACAGCGGCTGAAGCTTGCCTGCCTGGGGTAATGCGCGCAGCTGCTTTTCGCCAAGACACCGTCTTGGCTGCGTGACTTAACCCGCTTCTGTGTATACACGCACACGCCTTGCACAATGCTCCCTTACAGTCCTTTCAGCTCGGCCGAATCGACTTTTGTGGTTTTTGCTTCCACCGCATGCCTATTTACCCCATAGCACTCCCGTACACCAACCTGCTCTCTCTCTTGCTTCTTTCTCCCTCTCTTACTCTCTCACTAGCTTACTTTCGCTTGATAATCGCAGGGATTACGCCGCTCCCGGGGCCTATGCTCAGGCTCGTAAAATCCGATGGTCCCCAGAAATTCGCCCGCGCTTCAATCAATAGCGTAAGATAATTTCTGGGATCCCAAGAGAGCCTGACTATACACAGCGGGAGATGCGAGCCCGTTAATAATCCGGCGATTATCCAAACGCGTCCGGCTAATAGCTGAGAGGCTAGTTTCGAGACGCGACGGTGAGACGAGTCGATCGAGATAACGCTAACCGCCGGCTTTTCCGGGTAGCTGCAGGTGGCAGAGGAGCTACCTGGGAGACGTGGAAAATGGCCCTGACGATCGCCCTGCCGGTATGCGCGATCTGCATAGTCGTCATGATCATCTACAACATCAGAGTGACCAAGAGGCGGCCTGCCGGCAGACACTTTCCCGACGACTCGCTCGAGGCGCCGGATAGGCCGATTCTCGGTGGTGTCACCATACGCGACATGCTCGAGATGACGACCAGCGGAAGTGGCTCTGGTAAGCTTCTTTTTCTCATTTAATTCAGTTGTCTTTTATTTTTGGCATTTCGCAAAAGAGTAACAAAGCGGACATTTCCTCGTAGTCGCTTTTTACACCGGATAAATAATTAATAGGATTACGTAAGGTCGTATGTTCGCGCTGACGTTATACCGCGACGAAATAAAAAGAGCGTGTTAATATAAATCGAGTATTTAAATCATCCCGATAATTTCCGACTCGCTTTTATCCTGCTCGCGCGCCGACGTTCAACGTGTAAAGTGCCGGGTTTAACTTTTCTTTTCTTTTTTCTGCCATTGCCGACTCGATAAACACATACACGCGGGCCGCTTGACGTAATACGAAGCTCGGTATGAGAGACGCGTTAATTTCTTTCGCTGGAAATTAAGACCTCAAGATGATTTAGCGGTCGGTGAGGGCAAAAAAAAGCAGCTCGACTTTTTTTTCTACGAGCGTATATCATGCATGAGAAATGCGCTCTCTTGCGCGCGCGTACGCGCATTGTTATTATCGCGTCATCGGGCGCGCGCGCGTGTATGCATCGCTTATTCATTGGCGTTTAATTAAATTTCGCGCGAAATAGAAAAGAAGGGCAAAACATTGGAAATATTATAATCGATACGATTTTCTCAATGGCGCAGTGGGCCTGCCTCTGCTGGTACAGCGCAGCATAGCCAGACAGATCCAGCTGGTGGAGACGATCGGTAAGGGACGATTCGGCGAGGTATGGCGAGGACGATGGCGCGGGGAGAACGTCGCCGTGAAGATATTCAGCTCGCGCGAGGAGCGCTCGTGGTTCCGCGAGGCTGAGATCTATCAGACGGTCATGCTGCGGCACGACAACATCCTCGGCTTCATAGCCGCGGATAACAAAGGTAAGGGGAGAGCCGATTTTTCTTCGTCTCTCGCAAGTAGAAAAGCTGGCGGTTGGTCAGACCGAGCCTCATGTAAACCCCCGTTCGGCAGACAACGGCACGTGGACGCAGCTCTGGCTGATAACGGACTATCACGAGAAGGGCTCGCTGTTCGACTACCTCAATCGCTCGACCGTCGACACGAACGGAATGATACGCATGGCACTGTCGATCGCGACTGGCCTGGCGCATCTGCACATGGAGATCGTTGGCACCCAGGGCAAGCCGGCGATCGCACATCGGGATCTCAAGTCCAAGAACATACTGGTCAAGACGAACGGCACCTGCGCGATCGGCGATCTCGGACTAGCCGTCCGGCACGACGTGATAAACGACAAGGTCGACATATCGATCAACAATCGGGTCGGCACTAAGCGCTACATGGCCCCGGAGGTTCGTTCACTTACTCTTATCGAAATTTAAGAGCGAGTGCAGCATAAGAGCGACTTCGTTTTCAGGTGCTCGAGGAGACGATCAACCAGCATCACTTCGACTCGTTCAAGCGAGCGGACGTCTACGCGCTCGGCTTGATATTTTGGGAGATCGCCCGGCGCTGCAACGTCGGCGGTATCCACGACGACTACCAGCTGCCCTTCTACGACCTCGTCCCGTCAGATCCGACGATCGAGGAGATGCGCAAGGTCGTCTGCACCGACAGGCAGAGGCCCTCGATACCCAACAGATGGATGTCCATCGACGTAAGTCAACCCAGCGATCTTCGCACTTAGCGAGAAGAGCATTTCGTTTTATCTCTCTCTCTTTCTTTGAATAACAGGCCCTACACGTCATGTCGAAAGTGATGAAGGAGTGCTGGTACCACAACGCCGCAGCCAGACTGACGGCTCTGAGGATCAAGAAATCCCTGGCCAACTACAACGCCATAGAGGACATGAAGTAGAGGAGAAGCGCTTGCCAAAAATAAGGCGGCGTACACACACACACGAGTATCCTCTCGTTCTTGCTCGCGTTGGCGCGGGCCTCGCGAGCCCACGCGGCCAAGACTGACACATAACCGAAGCAACGACGTTCCTTTTCTGTCATCGACCAGATGAGACGACGCGCCCGATAAGCGAAGCGATAGACAGGCGAATAACTATGTTTCGTGGATCTTCGAGAGGTTACTTTCCCTTATATCCTCGGCATGAGATTCAAGAAACGACGAAGCCGGCAAATATTCCGTTGAGATTACAAAGCGTTGGTTAAAACGCCATGTGGAAAGTCCGTTGGTTTGTTGAAGCTTCGTATACAACTTTTTTTTTTTTAAGATAAGAATAATACTCCGAATCCGAACGTTTCTTTTTTTTTTATGAGTGTCAATTTGGATTATTTAAAAGCGCTTGAGCAAGCGCGCTCGAATACCGGTGACGAGAGTTCAATAGGTGTAGATTCTGCGATATAATGCAGTGTGTTGATTTATTGAGAAATACTGTAAGCGACTCGAATCTAGGAGCGGAGCCATCGCAAGCGAACGTAGCTTTATATATACATAGTCTTTGTTGGTAAAAACTTTACTTGTTGATTTTTTATACGAACGTTTATGACACACGATTTAAGCCGAGGAATACAAAGTCTGATGATAACCGATTTGACTCCTAGTTTGAGCTGTACGCAGTATTTTGTTTTTTCGAAACTATAAAGCGTTTTTAAGCCATGGCCTCACGTGTCGAAATATATTGACGCTAAATGAATGCAACGTTTAGTCCTGCTTGAGGTGACAAAGTGGCAGATATACGTTTGACTTCACTTCAGAAACTGAAATGTTTTCGACGAGTTTGCCAGTTTAACAAATTTATGTGAAATACGTTTGTTTTTCCTGCTTACTTTGTAGGTTTGTGTATTTAAGACTTTTATCGATATGGATTTTATTTTTTTTACCCTCCCTTCCGAACCTGCGTGAAACTGTGTAATTATTTCTTATTTTTTTCTTTTTGTAATTTTTATGCGGTAAGGCTGACGTTGACAGGTGCTAAAAGACATACAGAAATATCGATTTACTGTCAATATGAAACATTGCGGAATCATGATTTTAATGAAAATATTAAAGTGTTAATCATAACTGTAATAAAAAAAGGACGAGAAAGATTATTCGAAAAACGTAGAGGACTCCTCCGAATACACGATGTATTTTTATATCCCTTTTTTTAATCGATTCTTCCGTTTGAAAAAAGTGTAGTGCTCGAAAAACATAAGACGATAAACATTAATCTCCCGGGCCCAGCTGGTTTTTAGTTTTAACAAAGCTTGAACAATATATCTTTCGCGGATTACAATTTACATCAAAGACTGAGCAGAATAATATTACGTATGTTTAGGTACGTAAAATTTTATAAGCGTAGTTAGTTTTTACGAACAAACGTTGGTACAATTTTTAATAAAACTTTTAAGATTAAATAATTTTTCTGTGATTTATTTTGATGTTTTAAAAATATTTTATTAGAAACTTCTTGTATAGACGATATTAAAAGGTAAAGAAATAATAAAATTTTTAACATTTGTGCAAGTTTGGAAATATTAATATTGAATGTCAATGTATTGAATTGGAACGTTTGTTCTTCAGATTCCAGACATTCCTATCGAATACGTAGGTTAATTTTTATATGTATAGACGAACGAGTCAAGGTTTTGCCGTGCCGTCGTCAACTATTAGTGACATTTAAGAATAGTTTGTAACATAAATCCGCGATCCCTTTGTATACAGTCAAAAAATTTCTTAAAATATCGCTTTACTATACTCAAGACTCCGGAATTCACGTGACATAACGTGACGTTTTCCACACTCTTCTAGTACAATCTTGTGCCAATGCCCTACCGAAACTTGACTAAAGCAGATGACCAAGATTCTCGATAACTTTCTCTGCATAAACCCCTGTGTTTGATCTATTTCCATTTCATCAAAAAAAACATAAACTGTATCAAAAATCATTTATTACAATCCAAAAAATTCAGCTGGGCTCTAAAACTTGCGTGAAATGACACAATATCAGAGTCTGACTCAAGAGAACATAGCCAATATGATATACAATAATAACGAACTGCCAGTGAATTTGCAAGCCGTAAAATATGTTGTCGAACCCCAACTGCCTCTGTTTTTTTTTTGCTGCGCCTTTTTATTAAGCCCGATTTGTACAAAGTAAATATATAAAGCGTTGCGTATTTTTAAGAGCTCAAAGATTGTTGTGGAGGGAAAAGTATGAAAAAATTTATCAATCGAATTTTTTTAACGTAAATAAACACAACAGCTTTGCAAGTTGAAAATGACAGATTCGAAAGTTTTTATAATTATATAAACGAGTAAAATGTAATTAGATTTAATTAATTACTTGAATTTACGACTAATGAGAAACATAACTTACCTGCATCAATCTTTCGAGCAAGTGTACATAGTATATATAAACGGAAAATATATACATATTATAAACAAATTGAATAATTATTAAAATTAATTGACTCGTAGCTAGCTTTAAATACTTGAGATCGTATACCAGTGATGACCAAGCCATTTGTATTTTTCTTTTTTTTTTCCTAGCAGGCTCGAACTAAATCCGTCTTTTTTCCTAATATTGTGGAGACATATCTATGATATTTATTACAGTTTCATCTCCTTTATTCTCTTGTAATTTAGCCCTGTAGTTTTATGTAAGATACACAGGGCTGCGTAAAGTTTTGAGCTCCATTCTTTCTAAAAAAAAAAAAAAATGTTTTCTTTTTTTGTAAACCGTTTTAATGAATGTAAAAAGTCTTGTCACCATTCATGATGCTCATTAAACCTTATGTACAATGTATTTAGTATAAAAGTAATTTTAATTATGGTTATATCGACAAATATCGTTTAATTCCCAGCATAATTTCATTGTAGTTATTGTAATTTTTATAAGACGTAATGTTGATCAACCACTAGCTTTCGTAAGATACTAGATGGTCACGTGTAAATAGAGGTGTAAATGTTCAATCAACGATGACTGAAACTGAAGAAGTGTGTACTCGTAATTTCGTTCTGTCTCTTTAACGATGAAATAGCGGTTAAGGGGTGATGTTATCTAATTTTTGTTTATTCTTCACTTTTTTATGAAATATATGTAACGAAACGGATAATACAACTCTGTTCTTCGATATGGTATAAGCTCGGCCTGCATGTTTATAACATTTCCTTTTAGTATATCGTATACAAAACAGTCTTCAAAAAGTAAATTTTTTTGTAGCACGAAACACATCGTACAAAACATATATATATAAATATATATTACGGATAAGCCTTAAGCGATGTTACATAGTTATAAATATAAGCGAAGTTATCACACGCCCTCTTGTTTGTAAATTACCAAAATTAAACATCGACGCGATTTGAAAACTTTTAACTGACCGAATCTCTAAAAATTAATTTATTAATTTTATACACATTTTTTATAATAATTTTCATTCTCCATTTTTATCTACTGTTCTATAACCAAAATATAAAATTACTGAGATTTGGTTGCTTGAAAATTTTCAAATTATTTGAGTGACTCATAATATCGACCCCACTAATAATCGCCATAGTGGTTTGCGAAGTAATATGCTCGAATAAAGTAATTTACCAATAAAATGGATTTTATATCTTTCATTTCTCCCACTTTCTAACTTTAATATTTAGTGCTTTTGACATTTAAAATATCATTTCATTAATTTAAAAGATGAGTAATTTTTTTTGTAAAACATTTATTAGAGACATAACAATTTTGAATATTTAATGTTCAATAAATACAATATTTTCAAGATCTTTATTGATTCTAAAGTAAGAATTTCAAAAATATAAAAATAAAATATTTTTGTAAAAAACCTTTATCCAATAAGAATAAACGCTCTGAATAAAACAAAGAAACAAGCTGCATGAGACAAAAAAAAAAAGAATATCAACCACATCGTTTCAGCATAGTTGACAAAAAATTGAAAAACTAAAGATCGAAGAAAAATGAAAAAAAAAATGATCAAGGCAGAGAGCTCTGCAATAATTACGCCCACATTATCCTAATGTTTTTATTTTTCCAAAAAATTTTTTACAAAAATATCTTCACAGCGACGCTCCCGTACAGGCGAACTCGTCGCAACAAGCTCAAGGTAACAAGAAAAAAAGTAGCTACGCAAAGAGAAAGGAGTGAGAAGCGACTTGTGATGAGATTTATTATATATATATATAATATTTTTATATATATGTGAGAGAGTTATATATTAGACAATCGGGATATATAATGACGAGGCAGTGAAGGGTTTCGTGCGTACGCGTTTCAGTTTATTTATTAAATTAATCGTTACACAGGTTATTGTGTATCTCGTACAGCGAGTTCTGCGTGTGGCTGGGTAAAATAATATTACCTATCTAGTAGTAATAGAATAGATTGGATCGTATCGTTTCTTTCTTTTCTTTTTTTTTTTTTCATCTTTTTATCATTATTTTAAATACAAGTTGCATCATTCCTTCCCATCGTTGTTGATTTATCTCTTAACTTTAAAAAGTATAATAAATCAAAAAAGGAGAACAATAATAGTAATAATAATAATAAGAATAATAATATAATAATTATAATAATAATAATAATAATTCTGAATGATAATGGTTTTTATTTAATGCAGAGCACACGGCCACGCGTTCGTGTATGCCGTGCACCGCCCTCGTTTATCTTTCTCTCCCTCTCTCTCTCTCTCTCTCCGTCTTTTTCTCTAACTTTCTTTCTTTTTTTTTCTTTGTTTTCTCTCTGTCTTCGCTATTCCGTATCGTCCTTCTTCGAGTATGTGTGTGGCATGTGCGTATGGGTGTGTGTATTCATGTGTTTGTGCGTATAATGTGGGCGTAGAGGGGGAAAGGGGGGGAAATGGAACTCGCTCCAGCCCTGCTCCCTCCGTAATTTTTCAAAAAATTATCTCTACGTCGACGCGAGTTGACGGGGGCGCGTCGCAGGGGAGGAGGGTCAGAGCGAGTCGATATACATCTCCCTTGGAGAAGAGTTGCCGAGCGAGTGCGGACGAGCGATGAGGGCGCCTGCCTGTGTATGGCTCCTGTACGCGGGCGCGAGTGCGTTGGGTGTGTAAGGTGGTGCGCGGAGGGGGTGGGTATTGAGGGTAGTTGGGACTGTTGTTTATACATGTGTATACCGTTAGATATATGCGTGTTGTGCGTGAGAGTCGTCAGTTATACGTGGCGGGCCCGGGCGAGAGAGAGAGGAAAAAGCCGCGATGAGAGAAACTTTGAAGAGCAGCGGCCCCGGAGCTCGGCCACATGCAGGAGGCGCAGGCTTTCTCCCTCTTTCCTCTTCCGTCCCCGACTTCTCGAGAGGCTCACTGCCCCCCCTATCTCTCTCTCTCTGTTTTATCGACAACCCCCGCCCCTCGTACGTTGCTGCTCGGCGCTGTCTGCTGTCTGGTGTTGCTCGAGGCCTGCTCCTTCTCGCTGGGTCTTAGGTCGTTTCTGCTCACTCTTCCTCGCCCGTGAGAACTTTGGTCTGCAAAGCAAACGAGCGAGATATAAGGACTGGAGGCGATCAGGAGGAGCGGCGTTTTGGGGCTATCGCAAGACCTACTGTTATATCGTAACTGATGCTGCGGGATGGGCGATATACGTGTCGGGTGTGAGCTCGGTTCTTAGAGCTCCTGCCTCGACTCTTGGACGAGGTAGACCTGGGAGCCGGGGACCGTTGACGTGGTGACGAAGCTGCGGTGCTTGGCGCGTATGAGGGTGAGGTTGGACTCGGCGGTGTCGGCCCGGTCCTCCGCCGCCTCGAGCTCGCGCTGGAAGCGGCGCACCCTCGTCACGCTCTGCTGCGACATGCCCTCCTGCTCGGTCAGCTGGCGCTTGTAGATGTTGACCTTCTGGGTGGCCTTGTCCAGGGACTCCTGGAGCAGGGCTATGTTCTTCGCGTCCTCCTCGACCTGGATCATCACCTCCTTGATGTTGCGCTCCTTCTTGCGCAGGATCTTCACCGTCTCGGCGTGTCTGCGCTTCTCCTCGTCTAGTTCAAGCTCGACGTCGCGGATCTGTTGAGCAATCAAGCGCGTTCGCAATCAAAAATTTCCATTCTTCTCTCCCGGCATACCATATTCCAAGTCGACTTACCCTGGCCTCGAGTTTGCTGATGATGCGCTTGCCGCCGACGATCGCGTTGGCCTCGACCTCCTCGAGGCGCACCGACAGATTCTTAACTTCGATCTCCAAGCTCTTCTTGATCGCCTCGATCTTGACGATGCGCTCCTGCTCCTCGTGCAGAATCTCAACGGTGTGCTTGAGCTCGTTCTGGACGCGCTGGTAGCGCTCGTCGCTGACGCGCAGCTCCTTCGTTACCTCCTCGTAGTCGCCGGCCAGGGTCGACAGCTCCTGCTCGAGCTTCGCCTTCGACGAGGCGATGTTGACGTTGATGGTCGTCAGCTCGTTGATGCGGCTCTGCGACTCCTCGTACTGCTGCTCGACCATCCTCTTGGCGCGCAGGGCCTACATTTATCAATCGAATAGCGACGTGAAGTCAACATTGGCTTTGTTGTTCTTTGGAAAGGAAAAGCATTATCTATTTGTTCAAGCTTTTATTGCCTTCGTCTAAGCCTCGCTCGTATAGAGCGGGAGGGTTAATGCACCGAGCACTGCAAGCTCTGGCCGCGCAATTAAAGCTCGAACGCGCGCGTATCTATTTCGGCGGGCATTATTCATCGGCACGTCTGCCCGGGGCTTTGATTAATACACATGTGTACTCACGGATTCGTAGTTGCCGCGGATCTCTTCGAGCTCGGAAGTCAAGGATTGCAGGCGGCGTTGGCTGATGCCCAACTGATCGAGCGTCACCTGCAGCTGACGCTGAACCTCATCGTAGTGCGCTTGCAATTCCTAGATGATGCAAAAAAAAAACAGACCGATCGTTAATCCAGCGGACAATTTGTTCTTGTTATTATAGGTGGCACCAAAATATGGATGTCGGGATCTAGGATCGTTTCGCCACGTATGTTTGATAAATAACGGCTCGCAATTAATTACGTTGGCGCACAGTCGCCCGATGGGATTGCGAAACAAACAAAGCGTCGGACGTTGCTAAACGCCAGAGCGAAAAGAATAAAAGAAAAAATGGGCAGTATGTGTGTTTGGAGGTCAGCGGTGGAAGGGTGCGAGGAGGGAGGAGGGCGGAGAGTCGTATATACTAACGGTCAAAGTGAGCGATTGCTTCTTGATGGTCTTCTGAAGATCGAGGTTGGTCTTGTTGGCAACATCGAGCGACAGCTCGAGCTCGGTGATCTGGAGCTGCAGCTTCTTCTTGACGCGCTGCACCTCGGTCTTCAGCTTGATCTCAGCCTCGACGACGCGAGCGTTCAGCTGCTCGATTTCGATGCTCGTCTGCTTGCTAAATAAAGAAGATTTACGAGCGTTAAAAATACATTTGCACCTAAGAGCAAGCTCTCTGCATTGAGAGAGCAGAAGAACGTTTGGATAAAAAGGACGGAGATATAATCAAAGGGTAAAAAAAAGGGGGGGGGCGATTTATGTACAACGTTTATCCTCTCGATCTTTCGGAAAGGAGAGATCTTAGATTCACGCACCGAATGCCAAGATCCCGATTTTCACAGCAGTACAGGACATGCACACAGAGACACAACATAACGCGATAGAGAGAGGGCCGAACGAGGATGAATGTCGGCGATCGATATATCCCAATTGTCAATCCCTAACCTTTTGTCGAGGTAATAATTGCTACGGTTTTGCTCGAAGCTCTTCATCTCCTTGCTGAGGCTGACGAGGGGCACCGCGAGATTCTCGAGCTCGTCGAGGTTCCTCAGCCGCTCGCTGACGACCCTCTGCTCGGCGTCATCCTCGACCAGCTGGACGCTGCGCTGCTGATGCCGCACGTGCTTGCGGCTCTCGGCTACCTGCTCGCTGCGCGCCAGGTTGTACAGGGCGTTGGCCTTCAAATGGAAGGCTATGGCTCTGGAGGACTTGCCCTTGAGGCTGCGCAGGCTGTCGAAGGTGTCGCCTCCAGCGGCCTGGACCTCCCTGAGCGCCTGGTTGCGCAGCAGTGCCATCTCCTCGGGTTCGGGCTCGAGCTCGCGGGGCTCGCTGGCCGCCCGGCGGATCAGCAGGCTCGTCGCTTCCGACTCGAATTTGCTCGAGTACACCTCGCGAGAGACTCGGGCTGCTTGCACGCACTTGTGCCGGCTGAAGTCCGATCTCTTGGCTGCCTGCGATCACTCCATTTCAGCAACGCTGCCTTTTTCTTTTTTTTTTTTGGGGAGGAGGGGCTGATGATGGTGCGTGAGAAAGAGCGAATTGCGAGTGAGATATGACTTGTGTGTGTCAGGTATACGAGGAGCTCGATGCCTTGTTCGGCGCACCGATCGATAACTAGTTTCGAGAGTATATGACTGTACACGATTATTGGCAGGAGCGCAACGACTTGCCGAATGCGATGATATCATCGATATGTATGCCTGCGAATCGCTCGTCTGACTAACGCCCGCCTGTATCTACTTATCGATGTGTATTTTAAGGGAGACACGAGTTTACTTACGATTTCCACGTCGAAAGCAACGACGGCACTTTGCACACATCTCGCGCATCGATCTATTTAAGCGACAACGTCTTACACATTAGGGAAGGAAAAACGTACTGTTCTTGTGTCATGTCGGTCCGAGAGCGGAGAATTAGCGAGAGAGCCTCCGCAGTTCGTCCGAACTGGCCAGTTATAGGGTCGGCGAGCGAGTGGCGTCTAAGAATGTACGCCTAGACCCGGGGCAGGAGGAGGAGGTACGGACGGGAGGCAGAGGGGGATTAAAAAAGGCCGACGAAAGCCGGGCTCAAAAATCGGCGAGGCGCGAGCCAAAGATGTCCGGCCTGACCTGGGGCCGCGTCAGTCAAGCCGCCGCTCTACAGGCTTTTCCGCTTTCCCAAAGCTGCGCGGCTGCGGTGGCCCCATCCTCGCGTTTTAATCGCGTCTTGGCATAGACGTGGCTTTCCGCAGCTAAATCGCGCTGGCTTTGCTCCGCCCGCCAGAAATCCGAGACTCGCTCTTTCTCTTTTATACTCGCTCCTCGCTTTCTATCTCTCTCTCTCTCTCTCTCTCTTGCTTCGCAATTCTATACACCTGTGTGCGTGTGCCCGCGGTTTAATTCGGTCCGACAATGGAATTTCATATGTATCCCGCTTTCTTCGTGCGTGTGGACGATCGTTATGTAACGATGACATTTCGATCCGAGGCTTTGTTTGCGAGCGATATGGTGGTTGTTGTGGATGTTGATTGCAAAAGTATGTCGTCGAATGTGGATTTGATCGGTTTTTTTTTCAAGTCAAGTGACTGAATGATAGTAATGGTTTAACGTAAAAATTACTCGACAAATGAAATATGAATAAGCAAAAAAAGTAACGATTAAAAATAATTGCTCGTCGTGATTATCGATTACATCGGACGATTCATCGTCGCGATCACACGTACGGCTTACCTAGGCGTCACAAAATCGTCCCGTCAAAGTGTCCTGCAAAAAGCCTCGCTGCTAGCACAGCTTGAACGCTTTCGAGCGAATAAAGCGACGATCGCGCGCGCCCGCGAGTTTTGGCCCTCTCGTGTGCCGCTCGGCACTGGGCCGCGATCTACTCCCGCTCGGCCAGAGAGAGAGAGAGAGAGAGAGAGAGAGAGAGATAAAGAGTCCTGTTCTGCTCGGGCGTAGCGTCTTCCGCGGTACCGAATTAGCCGCGCCTGCTAAAAGGTCAGCAGTCGCCAAGAGAGAGAGCGCTCTCTCGCGCCAATGGGCCGACTTCCATTCAAAGCCCTCCCTCCGATCCGCGAGCGGTCCATCAGGTTGGAGCGATAATAAGAATTACAAGTGCGCGCGCGGAGGTTATTAATAGGGCGCCGCGGTGAGCTCGAGAGACTCGAGATGATTGTCGGAAAGTCCGGAGGGGTATTGTTGGGATATTGTTGTATCGTTGAATTTTGTGACTGATGGATTGTGATATAAAAATTTGCGTTTCGAAATTGATTATCGTTTTGGGAGTAGCCTTTGTCTTTTCGTAAATAAATTATTGGAGGATGGTTTTTTTTTCTTCGCGCTGGGTAGGCGGTTTATATGCGAAGTTGGAATATATTTTTAACTTTCTAATTGACTTAGGGACACATCGGTCTTTCGGGCCTAATTTCACGCGGGCTATTTTAGCGTCTACATCATCATTCGTCTTCGCCGTATTATTCTTCGGTGCTTTTAGTCGAAAAGCAATAACAAGAATTTAATTAATAAAATATTCAAATGCCACGTCGAATATTCGGTTAAGGTATTTTTCAACGTTTTAATGTTAAAGTGTGAAATATACTTCTCAACGCTATTTTTTTTTTTTTGAATATCATCTGCTCTCTACTTGTTTTCGTCGTATTCGTGATGTGTGCAATGCAATCGTATTTTTTGGCAATGACAATTTCATTGTTCTTTTTTAGAACATTGTCAATACCAACGCGTATACGATTCAATGAAACAAATGGTATATGCGCTCCAATATCTCTTCCTATTATCAAAATTAAGATCAGCTATAATGATCCTCAACGTATCTACCTTAAAATTCTCCAAATGCTCCTTAGCCTTCATTTCAGCGGCAATCGTGTGCCTCGCAAGCTCCTCCCTGCTATAGGGTATGACGTACTTGTGCTCCCACGTGCCTCGAGCCTCGGTCCAAGGCAGAGCAGACTTCAAGGGCGCCTTTTTCGATATCTCGCCGCTCTCCTTTTTGTCGAGGTAATCGATTATCGGCTGATAATAGTTGATCCCGTATCCGTAATTCGTCTCGTAAACCGTCGTCGGCAAGTGGCGCCATTTCGTTGGCGCTACCGGCATCTGCGCCAGCGGCATGTCCGACATGTTTGCGTCTTCTTGGAATGTGTCTGTTCAGTCGATATACTTTTTCCACTCTTCCCTCTTATCCCTTTATCGGATACTGCACTTTTATTCCTTTCCAAAATACTTGTTGACTCGTACAAAAATCACACTAATAAACTAAATGATATAAAAGTCTATCAAACACGGAGGCACTGGTAAAAAAAAGAACAGGTTCGAACTCCTCTCTCACCCAAACGGGCAAGTCGTTTTTTTCTTCGTCGTCGATCTGGCAATGTAGTATCGTCGGATGCCGCAGTCCATTCGCGTGATCGCCAAGTACGCCTCCGCCGACGCGCGATACCACAATGCTGATGCGACTACGCCGAGCTGTAATTTGTAGACTTTTTCTTGCGACACTCCGATACGGCTGAACTTGAAGCCGCTGCCGATGAGACTTACGATTAAAATTCGATATTAATAGACGGCTTCTGATACCCCGATCGCTCGGCATATTGAAGTGGCCTATTAATAATCTTCAATCAATGCGCTCGCGGCTAAGTGCATTTATTTGTGGTTCAATGTCTGGGATATCGGGTGGATTATTTGCCTTTTGCGCAGTAACGGGGACAAGGGCAATGTCTAACTTTGGTTACTTTTTTTTTCACATCGGCTGGTGCTTTTCTTTTTGTAATCTTGTAACATTTTTTACTGATTTTAACTTGTATCAATCGATAGCTGTTTAACAATGATAATTATAATACCAATGCAACATTACGGTTAGAGATCAACGAGCACAATGCCTGCCGATACTTTTCGATAGCTTCAGAATTGAAATACTAAAACTAGTTGACTTCTTTAAACGTTAGACCACCACGTGTGGGGAAGTCTTCGTCAAAGTCACCATCGATCTATCGACTGGCTAAGCAATATCCTCATCTTGAGGCAAGCGATGACAAATTCTCTCAACTCTTATCCTATTAATAGCTGATTTTCAACATGAACCCAAGTGCAATATTAAACATAGATCTTTTAATAGAGATTTCGTCAATTGTAAGCTATGGCTAAACTGTTGTTGCAGTAAACAGCTATTCGTACGGCTTACAACAGAAAGAAAGAGAGGAAAACGATACAAGTAGAAGAGGAGCGATGAGAGGATGAAGGTAAAGGAAGGAAGTCATTTCAGAAACCTTTTGCACTTACCGGATAGCCTCGATCTCCTCATCCTTCTCGGCGATGCGACGCTCGAAATCGTGGCGAAGCTGGCTATTCTCGGCGGACAGACGCTGAGCGCGCTGTTCTTCGATCTTGCGACCCTGTAAATTTA
The DNA here is from genome assembly GCA_030522585.1 of Anagyrus pseudococci. Taxonomy (NCBI): domain Eukaryota; kingdom Metazoa; phylum Arthropoda; class Insecta; order Hymenoptera; family Encyrtidae; genus Anagyrus; species Anagyrus pseudococci. The sequence goes on from JAPYYQ010000325.1 coordinate 37,404, forward strand.
CATCATAAATTTAACGATTTGTCAAGTTAATTTTTTGTTCGTTGCCGCAACAAAGTTGTTGTTCATTTCTAAAACGTGCGTTTATGTGAAATGTTTAACTTACAGCCTCAGCCTCCTTGTAGGCAGCAGCCAATTCTTCGCGCTCGTTCTCCAAGCGACGGAGTTCCAGCTCGAGCTCATGGAGTCTGCGGTTCATGTCGGCCAACTGATTCTTAGCATCGCTAAGATCGTCTGGAAAATTTAATTTTATCAAGTTAGTTTTTCAGATACACTCTGATAGGACGTTTTGATGAAAAATTGTTTAAATAAAGGTTCGTACCTCCAAGCTTCTTGTTCTCACGAGCCAATTGATCCTTCAACTCGCGAGTCTTGTCGAGTTCAGCATTGGTACGCTGGAGCTCCTGGGCCTTGTTGCGCAGGTCGCGTTGGCTAGCCTCGTACAAGTTGATGGTCTCTTCCAAGCGGGATTTCAGCTCGATGTTTACCTTCTCCAACTGCTCGACGCGTTTCTGCAGCTCCCGAGCTGTTCCGTTGGCCTAAAGAGACGCACAAAAATGTTGTAAAATTTATTTATCGCAATCAACAATTGGCGAAGCAAACAATTATCCCTTACCTTCTCCAAGTCAATGATGAGAACTTCGACTTCAGATTGCAGGCGCGACTTTTGCTTCTCAAGGTTGTTGATCTTGACGAGCAAAGTCTCGATTTGTTCCTCTTGTTCTTGGATGCGTGCGCTGTACTTTCTGCGCAGCTCTTCGACCTGAATCACGAAAAACGGGTAGATAAATAAAATTTATTGAACCAAGATGTATGGTAGTTATATTAATGAAAATTTATCTTCTGTTTACCTCTTCGGCGCGGGCATTAGCTTCGGTTTCGTATTTGGACCTCCAGATGGAAACTTCACCGCTAGCCTTGACCAGCTGGCGTTCCAATTCCAGACGAGCCTCGGACTCTTCTTCCAGTTGGACGCGGACAGATTCCAATTCCGTTTCAACCTATCGAAATGATCGAATAATTAATAAACAATGAAAATACAAAAGAAATCAATAAACAGTGAAAGTAAAAGGGTTTCTTTCATTTTTACCTGATGAAGAGAGGCCTCAACGAGAGATCGGCGACGCTCCTCATCTTCCAATCGGCGACGAGCATCTTCCAATTGGCTGGCAATTTGTGATCTCAAGTAAGTGATGTTTTCGATGTTCACCTAGAAGAACCAAAAAGCCATAAATATTCATTTAAAAACAAACGACAGTTGTGTGACTGTACTTTTGAATGAAATGAAACAAAAGATTACCTTCAAGTCCTGAACTTCCTTGGTCAGTTCAATGTTCTCCTGAGAGAGGCGAGTCTTGTGGCTGGTGATATCAACAATGGTGCGGTTAATTTCTTCGATTTTTACGTTCAATTCGGATATGTGGCACTCCAATTTTTCGATAGTTTTTACCGAAATCAACTTTTCTTTCGTAACATTGTCAAGTTGAGCAAGAAGCTCGTATACCTCCTGTTGGAATTTCGATTTTTCCTTGTCGGCTCTGAAAAATAACATTTATTTTCATTCCCTCATTTTTCTACATTGCATCTGTAATTTATAAACAATGCGAGAACACGAGCACAATAACGTTCTTACGATAAAGAAAGAAACACGTTTACATCTTTTTTTTTTATCGGTAGTCGACGAGCTTATCAATTCCATAACATTTTACTCCACATCCGTGCAAACATTCATATTCCCACGAATATAGGGTGTCTGCTTGCAAGTCATTCGTTTCTACCATCGCGAGTTGAAGAAAGAAAAAAAAGTAGCTTTCCGATGTTCCGAAAAGAGAGAGACAGCCAGGGGCGCAAGAATCCGCGATGCTCGCGCGTAAAAAGCGCCCACGCAAAATCCGGGGTGTAAGGTGTCTCCGAGAGGTGCGCGGCGAGAGGGGGGAGGGGAAGGGGAGGGCCTCGCCGCGACGCGTGTACTAATATGGCGCGCGTGGAGTTTGCGCGCTCGCGCGAGCGGGCGAAACGAAGCCGGCGTCGCGTTAAAAATAGTCCCGAGCCAGCGAGGAAGCGGCGCGCGCTCTCGTTCGCCACCACCGCCGAGGCCCCCGTGTCGGCTCCTTCGCCGAGCGTGAAAATTGAGATTTTCCGCCGCGTGCCGTTTCGCTTGGAGCGAATTTCTTTTTTTCTCCCTCTCTTGAAGTTCGGGATAACTTATTCGTTGCTTGGTCGTTTTTCAAGTTTTCTTTTGTTTTTTAAGAACGACGTAATTGTATGCTTCTGGTACGAGAAAGGCTCATGAAGATTGTATGATTGTTATTTACGTTTTTTGTTTTTTATCAATGATATTTAGATGCCGCTGTTTTTATTATGAATCAGCGTACTAGGTCAATTCGAACGCTGATAAAAGCGTCGCTCTAAATATACGCCGGACATAAATTTTGCCGCGACGAAAACCGATACAATTTTAAAAAGCCTCGGCATTAATTATTGCATAACGAACGATCGTAAAAAAGACAGCGAGAGAAAAAAAAGAAGAAAAAAAAGGAGAGGAACACACGGCGAACTCGTTCTCCGTCGACTTATTTATAAGCGCGGAATCTCCGCTTTCACACACAATTTTAGCATCGCCGGGGCTATTGCGCGAGCGCGCCACTCGGCTCTCTCGCCGCATATCCAAAAAGTCATGCACGAAAATCTCGGATTCCAGCGCTCGCGCTTACGTCAATAAATTAAGCGTAGCGCTATTTTTCTCTCCCTCTCTCTCTTGTCGCTTGAAGAATTGCGTTACGCGCGACGAATTTTTGTCATAAGCGAGATAGAGAATCCGAAGCATCCGAATGTGGGTGAAACGGTCGTTAGAGTCGATCCAAGATTAGCCCGTCGGTATAGTTGCTCTGCTTTCCTCCCTCTCGACTTGAAGGCGCGCGCGTCGCCTAATTGATTCGTAATTAACAAGCGCGTTTCCTTAGCGGCACAACCTTACGAATAGACTGAATAACGCGGAAGTAGCTCTTGTCGGTATTCTCTTTGTGTCCAGTGCTTCTGCTCTACTTTACCGATTGAGACTTGGTTATTCGTTTTTCTCGAATTTACTCATCGCTATTGTCGGCCACTTGTAAACAAGTGATTTTTTAGGACATACGCGCAAGTTTAAATGCCGATTATACCCTTTGGCGCGGCAAATTTTCACGACGGCCGAAATCCGGCGAAAGCGCGCGTGCTTGGAAACTACTGGTTACGCTAAAATCACCCGATGAACCGGCCTCCATGGGGTTCGTGGCCCCCTAATCAAAATATCCATATTTCAATCTCGCTCGAGGAAGACGTCAACTTTCATTTCTCACGCGGGAGCTTCTTCGAAGGCGCTGCTCGGGCGCTTAAAAAAAGATTCGCGCTCGGAAAACGTAAGTTTCCCAAAATACGGCGAACAAGCGCGTCGGATGGTTTACTCTAAAGCGCCGTTGGTTTATTTAAACTGCTGACGCGCTTCCAGCAACGCAACTTTCGCTCGGTCATATCCCTCTAACGCTTTATCGTCGGCGCCTGTTCTCGTTCGAAAGCTCTTTTTCTCTCTCTCTCGGGGGATTTGTTGATTGTGCCACATCGAAGGTCGAACGAAAAATTCCGTTGGCTCGTTGGAAAATTTTCGCAAAGTTTTATTTCGATAAAATGCCTCTACGAACCTAGCGCGTGCCTTGGACAGCTGGTCGATCTGGTCCTGGAAGTCGACGACGACCTCCTGGTGCTTCTTGCGCAGAAGGTGGGCTGTTTCTTCGCTCTCCAAGTGCACATCCTCCAAGAGTTTTCTGAGCTTCAATAGTTCTGTATCTCTTTTCTTGTTGATTTCGAACTGCAATCGACACAATGTTACATAAGTATACCTTATCGTTACAATGTATCAAATTAACAATAAATTATTGTTTATAAAATAAAAATGAGCTTTTCAATTGCATAGGATATTTGTTTATGTGGTGGTTACCTGAGATTCGGCGCCGCCCTCGGCCTCTTCGAGGCGTTCGGACAGCTGGATGACTTGCACGCTCAAGTCGGCGCGCTCGCGTTCAATCTAAAATGTAATTATGAACAAATTAATAATTTTCCTAAATAATTTTAACCATCCAATAGCCATAACAATTTTTGTTACAAGCTTTTGCATTGTATTTTCTTTTCGAAACATTTCAAATCGTCAATGTTTACTTACGTCTGACTAAACATCGTCATTATCTACTGCAAAGTCACGTAATAAACGCTCGAATGAAAACGTGCATTTCAACAACAATTCCGTCGAAGAGAAGCTTGCAAACGAAGAATACCAGTATTCACAATGGAATAGCGGTTAGCAGAGCACTGCCATCCGAGCATCTCCCCATAGCAGGTGGTCAGCAGCATTTCGAAAGCTCAACAACAGATCGATTATAACCGGTGTCGCTGAGTTAAGCTCGCGGGCGTGCGCTAGCCGCTCTCTGTCTCTCTCTCTCTCTCTCTCTCTCGGCACTCATCAGCATCGCGTGACGTCAGTCGCGCACTCGCGTAGAGGAGGTCTAATTTCGGCCGGGCACATCTAAATCCGGAGCTTTATTCATATTACAAACGAGGCGCGGTCCCGCCGAGGCAAGCAAGCAGAAAAGCCGGGAGTCCCGCGTAATCGAGGGACCCCCCTCCTCTTCGTTCATTGCGCTTACAGAGCTTATTGTCCGGTGTAGCGTTTGGACGGCTCGCTTGTGTGCGTGTGTATGCGCTTTGATGTGCGGCGTGGATAATCGCTGGCAGTTGTTCAACGCGTTTTGTAGCTCATAGGCTGTGCAGGCTTTCCGCCGGCCAATTAACTGCCGGCAGATTTATACCGGATGTACTGGCCATTCGAACGTCTCGGCTGTTTTTGAAAAGGGGGGGGAGAGGGCTTGTGTGACTCGGGAAAATGAATGGGACCCGGCGCGAGTAATGGGGGAGGAAAATTATTGGGATTTTATGGGGGTGCTCGGAAGCTATTAACATTCGCTGGCTCTGCTTCAACTCCGATCATTGTCGATCGCATGTGTTCTCTCATGTTGACATTGCTTCTGTTTCTCTGCCGATTCGAGGACTAAGAATTGCCAAATGATTTAACCGAAGTTGTTTACGACGTACAGTTAACTCGATTGTGTTTGACGTTTGGCTTACTATTTTTGTGAAATGCAAAGATATTGAGTTTTCTTTTTATTTTATTATTTTTTGGTTTGATGCTATAATTAAAATGTGCTTGTTAATATGACGTATTCAACGGATTAATCCCGAGCAAACTTGTATGCGCGCATTCAGTAGCTGACACATTTTTAATACACATTTAATTCGGCAAAATTGCATAACATTTTTGGCACTGGCACGGAGTTTAAAGTAAACTGAGTAATAAATTGGTTTGCCGACAGCATTTAACATAAGTTTATTAGGATCAACGTAATAAATTTAAAAATGAAAACGATAATTAAGTTTTAAGCTGAAATTTATGTAACTTGCTTCGTGTAACTGTGAGCTAGAATTTTTTGTATTTATTTTTTTTTTAACTAATACAAAACTAAGAAAACCCCCCATCATTCAGTGTCAAACAAGTCAAAATTAAAAACGAAAATAAAAACTCGCCGGTCTCGCACTAATATTTTTCTGCAAATGAAGCCTGTATAAATAGCCTTGTTCCTCACGAAAATAGCTTAATCTAAATTTTACTCATTTTTATTTCAAGGAAAATTTTGTTAAACTGAAAAAAATTTAAATACCCTCTATTAATCATCGGAATAATTAAGGCAAATTAAAATTTTTCGACTCTAATAATAAGTTTCAATTATTTTTTCATTCGAATCGGAAACAAAAGACTTGGCAGTTTACCGCTGTTTTGTTCAAAACAGAGACATTAATAATTGAAATTATCGCGAATGTCTTTCAAACTGAGCTTCTGGCTTGTTTGTAGGCTCGAAAGCAGGTTTATTTCAAGAAAGACCTTTTAATGCGATTCGCAGCGGAAACACGTTGGCCGCGCCCGCAAAATTACTTTCCGTAACAATTTTAGAAGTCGAATGTCTCAGACGAACGAGAAGAAAATGTAATCAACGGTCTAAATTCATGCCAATTTCCGTTATTCTTTTCTCGTCATACGCATAATTTTTAGTTATTGTCGCTAACCAAAACGACTGTTTACTCTCGATAAACAATAATTTTCAACATCAACTTTCTCATCGAAAACGCGGGCTCTGAAAATACTCCGCTTTTAAGACCGCCGTCTTACCGCATCCGGCTTGTTCTACTTAAATCTCGAAAATACTCTTTTTCTCAACTTAACCCCTAGCCAGCTTGAACGTCGAAGCCATCGCGCATGGAAACCTTGTCAAGGTTGCCCACGTTCCCCTCTCTCCATCCCAAAACAATCAGGGCTAAACTCGCCCAAGAGTTTCATCAGGCCGGCTCGTTTCGAAAACAACGACTCTTCGGAAAGCTCTCGAGTGTCGGTGGGCGTGCTTGCGCGAGAAAGCCATCGGTGGAATGCAGAAACACCAAGACGAAGGCGACTCTCTCTCTCTCTCTCCCTTTCGAGTCAAAAATAGACGCGACGTCGGGAGAGAGAGAAAGAGAAGAAGGCTGGACACGACCTGCTGAGAGAAAGAGCGAGGAAGCGGCTGCCGCCATCTTCGGCCGATCTGACAATGTGTGCTTTTCCCTCTGGATTTCGACAAAAGCACTCGGTTGAGAAGGCGCCGACGAAAATAATTTTTCGCGGCTGGAACGACTCTCTGCTCGCCTATTGCCTCACTACGTGCCTCCCTTTAAGCTTCATTGGCTTTTATGACGTGTTTTTATGGGCCTCCGCGATGCGGTTTGCTTGTAGGTCGCGTTTGCCCCGGAGTGGGGCAACTTTAGAACGCGGGACTGGGTCGACGCGAGACCTAATTTTCTTTTTATAAGTTTTCGAATTGTTTCGAAAGATAAGTCGGATGTGTACGACGTTAGGAAAGGTTTATTCGTTATTAACGTCGTGGAGGTATTTTTGAGAAATTGCTGGTGACGATTAATGCGATTATTACGATTGTGCGGGTGCTTAAATCGAATCGGTAGGATTGCGATATCGGTAGCGGCTATATTTATATTAACGCGACGACTGTATTTTTGTGAATATGTGTAATCGAGTTAATTTCGTCCTGTGACTTCATTTTTATTTTTAATGCCTCGCTTTTCGAGATTTTCGGATTTTCCCGGAGGTTTGAAATTTCTCAAAGGAAAGCTTCGTATCCAGTTTTCTCTACCGATCTTATTTTCTTCCATCGAAGCTCAAAATTTTAGCTTTCGACGATCCTGCGATTACCAATGCAAAAGCTTGTAAATAAAATTGTCCGTAAGGAAAACCGATGAAACTTACCCTCTGACGCAGCTCCCTCTCAGACTCGAGGTCATCCTGTAGCAGACGGATTTTATCCTGAAATCATAAAAAAGCAGAAAAAAGACCGTCATCATTCAGCGTTCGTGCCTCTTTTTCATTCGTTTGCATTTTTAGTTTTCGTGTCATGAAAACGCGGCCGTCTCTGTCAGGGAGCGAGAAAAAGAAGGGGGAGCACAAGCCGACGATTGTGCGTAGACGGCAGACTGTAAGAAAAAATAGAGGGACGAGAAAGAGGGAGAGAGAAAGAGAGACAGAGAGAGAGAGAGAGAGTTGGTGGCTTTCCTCGGTCGTAATCTTTCGCGAGGTCGCGAGCGCCCGCGTCGCCGGATGCTCTTACGGCTTTACGTAATCGCCGGGTACAGAAATATCCCGGCCCAGCTCAGCTCTCAGGGGGGGTTGCGAGAGAGAGAGAGAGAGAGAGAGAGAGCGAGTGACCCGCAAGGGCCTGCGTCTCTTAGCCTAAGAGGAATCCGTCTCTCGCTTTCTTTGCCCGCGATGATTGATGCTCGCCTTTGCCAATTGCCGCGCGCATTCCGCTTCCTTTTTGTTTTCGCCTCCCTTCGACGAAAAGCCTCCCACTCTCCCTGCCTCTTTCTTGACTTTTTTTTCTCTCTCTCTCTCTCGCTAACTGGGTTGCGCGCGCATTCCGTTAACCGCGGCGGGGCCCCTCTCGATATTTTCGGCTCTCTCGCTCACTGCGAGCTGGTGGTTTTTACGCGAAATCGGCACGAGGCAGTCAGTCGTCGGGTCGAGCTCGATTTCCAATCGGAAAATAGAGGCGCCAGGTGATATCTTGTTGAGGCGAAAATCGCCGGCGCTCGACCCGATCGTCGCTCTCTCTCTCTCTTTCTCTCTCCTCACGTCGTGCGTCCCCACGTTCTCTCTTTCGTTTATCTCTGTCGTCTCGGCTCGCGAGTAGCCCTGGCTCTCGACTATTTTCGTCGATCGAGCAGCACTTCGGGGCCTCCCCCCGATACAACAACACGTTATACGCTCCGAACTACGTATCTTATTGGCACTAAAGTCCTTTATGGTCACTGAACTTTTGCACGCGGGATTACGGCGTGCAGCAGCGACAGATCCCGCACAATCGTCCATTATTTTCCATATTTTTATTTTCTGTACTGTATTCTTCTGGATAATCTCACTGGGTTGCCTTGGTCGTCTAGATAATCTATGCACTGGTGTCTCACTTTGATTTTACCACTCGCGGGGCGGCTGCTCGATCGCTCGGCCCGCTTCGTCCTCTCGTCTTTCGACTCTGTACGTCGTCGCGCACAGTCCCCATTTGCCGCGCACTTTTCTTACGTCATCGTTAAGAAATCGAATGTCTTTTTTTTTAAACACAAAGTCTTTCCCCACAATTAGCTATAATTCGGTTTCATTGTCGGAGCGTGTGATTTAAATGAAATAGTCTGAGGGTACCGTGTAAAGATGAATTTGTAGAAAAAAAAAATTTTGTAAAAAAAAAAAAAAATAGAAAAATAAAGAAAAATTGAAAAAAAAAGTTCAATACTCGGTATCAAATTGAATAATTACCGAAATATGGTTAAACAGGCGAATAAAAATTATATAATGTTTCTGGTTTAGATCAGACTGTTGATTACACACGAGCCGAGGTAGAGTAAAATGTAAAGAGTTGTCTTATCAGGTCGTAGGTCTCCAGGTGGGGCGGATTAAAAACGTGTAAAAATGCAGAAAAAGGCAGGATAGTTTGGAGATAAGGCTGCGGGTGCTTACCTCGAGTCTGGAGAGAGCGCTCAGGTCGGCGCTGTACTCGATGCTGACATCAGCCTGTCCACCACCGGTCGATCGGTAGGAGTACTTGGACGATTTGGCTACCGCAGAAGACGACATTCCGCGAGCTTGCTTATGAGCCTGGCGATGAAAACGACAAGGGCGAGTTCGCTGAAGCAGCAGTAGCGGCGAGTCTTGTTCTTCTTCTTCCTCGTTGCCCGGAGAAGATCGTTGCTTCCCGCCTCCTCGTAAGCGTCTGTCCTGGCGCTCGCTGCTTTTCGGAGCTTCGCTCCGTCGGATTTGACAACGTCGGCGTGCAGTCGGCCGCGCGCGCCTCTCTTGTATAGGTGTACGTGGTGCACCTTCGTCTTCAAGCTGGCTCTCTCTCTCTCTCTCTCACTCTCCTCTCTCTCTCTCTCTCTCTCCCGAGTGTGGATCGTCGGGCCGGCCTCTCAGTCGAGATTGAATCGAGTCGGAGCGAGCGCAGCGCGAGCCGAGACGCACACCAGAGCCTGCTACTGCCGCTGCTACTGCTACCTCTCTCCACACCGCTCTCTCTCTTTCTCTCTCGCTCTCTCTTCTCTCTGGCCGTTTAGCGGGGGAGGCTGCCGCCGCTTTTCTGCGCGTCCTCCTCCTCTCGCTCCCTTCTCTTCGCTCCCCTCTCTTCCTCCCTTTTCGCCTCTCCGTTTGTTTCTTAGCTTAGCAGCTCTATACAGAGGGGTTAGGAGGAGGAGGAGGGCTGTCTCTCTCTCGAAGCGCGTTGTCGCCCGTGTGCTGCCGGCCACGCACCCGTCGTCGCGGCTTGAAGCGCATGCGTCGTGGATCGCGGCCGACCCCGACCGTATACCATATGCCCTCCTCCCCACCCACCCTTACCCCCACCAGTACGCGCTACCTTAGGCCCCATCCGTGTCGGCGCTTATTCGCAAGGCCGAGCGTTTCTCCGCTTTTTTTCCTGCTCGCTTGGCTGCCGATCGGCCTCCCCTCCACCCCTTGAAGCGTAGGCGGACACCTCCGGCTCGCTCTCTTTCCCTATAGTTTCTCACTGGTTATCTTTGTAATGGGCTGCGCGTAGGTGGGCCGGGGGGAGCCCGATGGAATACGCGCAAAGTGCCCACCGAAGTGGTTTTGACACGCGCCCGTTCTTGGGGTTGGGGGAGACCCGAGGAATTCGACTGCGACGCGGCGGGCCGCGTGATTGACGAGACGCGCGCGAGATGTGTCTCTCGGCGATGACTCTGTTTATTGACGTACCGATGAGTTTTGAGGGACTTCTGGTCTAAGAGCTTACCTACGCCGATATCCGACTAATACTACGCATATGACTTTTATGAGATGAGCTTAACGAAAGACGCGCGAGGGGCTGATTTTAATTCGGCGTGAAATTGTTAAAGCTCCAATCTTCCGGGAAGTTGAATAAAGATTATTTTCGTAACGGAATTCTCAACTTTGAATTGACAAGCGGGAAAAATAAAATTGATATTGTTTTTCTTCCTTCAAGTTTTGGGCACAGGGTGATTCATAAATTTATTTGTAGCTCGTATTGTTTATGCCGTTGGTAATCCAGCTTGGGGTTCGATGATACAAGGTGGCAAAAATTTGTAAACAAATTGGCTCGATTTAGTCATCGCCGAGCTTTTTGGCAATGCGCGGCGACAACGGATTTGGCGTTATTATAAAGGCGAGAAAGCTCTCGCGGAATATTGTACGAGACGTTGACTCACCCAACATGACGAGGGTGTATGACTGACAAAACTATTTTTATAAGTAGATCTCTTGCGACAGTTCGACCGTTTTTTCTCTCTCTCTCTTTCTCTCTTTCTCTGCCGCTACCAGGCTACGCGGTTCTGTATTATTAGAGCGTGATTAATAAAGTATCCGTATTACATCAAGCTAAAAAACAAAAGATCCTCTATTATCATCGGACTGTCAGAGCTCGACCCTCGCGTACCTCGAATCGTAGCAAGGATGCACCCGAATCCCCTGTGTGTCACTAATAGCCCTCGTAAACAAACCATCATCATCTCTAATACAATAAACAACTCGCAATCTCCATCCAATCGACGCAAGCTTCAACCATACCGTTCGCAATAGTCCTAAAAATAATCGGCTCTCGTTCCATCAAGATTCCGGCAAGTTCGCGGCGCTAAACAAGCCGGAGAGCGCGCGATTTCTCAGTGTGCCAGCGGGCCGCGGGACAAAGGAAACGCGGCGAAGCCAAGTGCAAAGGAGAGAGAGAGAGAGAGAGAGAAAGGGGCGTAAGAACTGTCGAAGACCGAGAGACGCGCGCTTTTCGCTGGATTTCCCGAGCGAGCTTCGCTCTCCCCCGGCGCCGCGCGCGCCCGCTGCCTATAAAAGGTCGCCGCTGGCGGCTAGCGAGCGCGAGAGGCACACGCTCACGAAGAAGAAGAAGAAGAAGCTCCCCGAGAGCTCACGAGTAATTTGAGATTGGCTGCGACAAGAGCGGAGAGCAGCCTCCTCGCCCCTTCTGCTCGCCGCTTCGGCTTTGCTTCTCCTCCTTTTCCTTTTCCTCCGCTTCTCGGTGGCGCTGTCTCCGCCACTGGCTCTGACTCTCTGCTCCGGACGCTCGCTCGGCCGTTGCGGGCAAATCGGGAAAATAAATGCTCGCGATAATGCTTGTCGCGTTACGCTTTGCAGTCCTGCTAAATCGTTTATTTTTCCGACTGTATTATCTGCATACGCAAGCATTGCGGCCAGTGGATTCCGGTGCTGCTAAGCTTTGGAATGTCTCGTTACGAAAGCGGAAATACCCGCGTAACTGCCTGCGGATTCCGGAGAAGTTTCGCGCTAATCTCGGGGAATCCCCGAAATTGCTGGAGTACAGGCAGGGCACTTCATTCATCCACGGCCATTCATTATGAAGCGCCGGGGAGGGAAGCGAGTTGGCTGCACAGCTTTTATCTTATCTTGTTTGGCCTCGCCCGCCAATTTATCGTGCGGCTTCGCTTCAGCTGTCTATTTCAGCGCCAAGAGAGAGACGGACGAGGCGCGTCTCTCTTCCTTCTGTTTTCAGCCGATGCGCACGCACACGGGCAGTCGCGAAATCCAAGTGGCTCGACCTGCTGGGGAATTCGGAAGATCGTCGAGAAACGGGAGAGGAGAGCGAGCCGGTGCACAAGATAGAGCCCCGACGAGAATAAACGCGTGCCTCGACTGCTCCCTGTCCGCTTCGCTTTTGCCTTTGGCCCCGCTATTTTGCACTGATGTTTATTTCAAGTGGCCCCCTCGCCGAGACGGATAAGTGAGCTCGCGGATAGCATCGAAGAATACGTACCATTACGGAATAATAAGCCTCGGGATTTGTTGTCTTGCGCAAAGCGCTTTTCTCTACTTCAAGTGGAAACAGACGGCTCTGGTCAGACGTCGTTCTAAATTCCGTCGTGCGTTTAACGCATTTTTTAATTCGCTTGGAACGGATTTGTAATCCGACTGGCATCGTATCTCCAGCACAACACTCTTTCGTATTAATATCGCTTTCCGAAACAAAAGTGTAACTCACAACCTTCCCCGCTCCCATCCAAAATTAATGAGCCGCGGTAGGTTTATTTCCAAAGCCCCCCCCCTCGGCGAGATTAAGCGACGGAAGGTTATAATTTTACATCAGCTCCCTTACGAAATGTCGCCGCGCGCGTTTGCATAATAACCGAAAGATCGTATTTCGCGAGAGAAGGGGCGCCAGCTCTTTAGCCTGCGAAAATCGACGAGGATCTCGCGCGTCCAGCGTTCACGCGCATACCGATATCTCCGTAAACTTGTCATACAGAGCTTTTCTCAAGAGAGAGAGAGAGAGAGAGAGAGCAAGCGAGGGAAGAGCCGAGAGCGTTACTTCGTGTCGTTTGCTTCGGCGAATATGCGTGGCTTTCTGCTCCGCGGCCAGGCAGGCACGCTGGCCCAATTTTCTAAATATAACGCGCGCGGGCCGGCCGTACTCCCCCACTCCCCCCAGGCGCTTTCTCGGCTGGACCGGTTACGAGGGCGTTACTGCTGCTGCTGCGGGTTAAGCCCGGCAAGATCTTGACTCTTGGCCGAGCGTGTTTATAAACACGTGCCGCGCCGATCGATCGATACCAGAAATCTTTCGGGGCAGACGCCGCCCCCGCCTCCCCCTCTTGCTCGTCGGTACGGCATGCTGCGGCAATGAACCTCGCGCTCTCACTCCCTCGGTCTGCTTTTGCGCACTGCAGCGAGAAGCAGCGGCTTTTGTATACCGCCACACGGTAATTGCGCGTGTATTTTCAAAGATATCGCAGACCATTTGCCGCTTGCAACGATCGGTCCTATGTACGAGAAAGAGCGAGAGAGGCGTAGGTAGAGGTGAGAGCGGGGAAGGGATGTTAATTAACATTTTGTTTTAGTTGCCGGTGCGCGCGGTCGAGCCCAATTACTCCGGGCCGGCGTTTGAGTAAACTTGGCGCGCGTCATAAGAAATTGGGCGGAATGGGCCGGTATAGCCTGCGCCTTTTTGTCGCGGGGGGCTTAACTCTCCTTCTCTCTCTCTTTCCAAAATAACGCTATAATTAAACGGGCAGGAACGAGCGCCTCTCTCTCTTTTTCTATGTAAGTCCGATCTGATTAATCACCGAATCGCGCGGGCACGCGCTTAGCAGAAATAGATGTCGTAGGCATAATTCGCGGAGAGAGAGAGAGAGAGAGAGAGAGAGAGAGTCGTTGAAAGGTAAACTACGAGAAATCGGAACGCGACGATACGGTCGTTGGATTTGATGGTCGCGGCGTTTTACGAGCATCCATGGGTAATAGCGAATGGCTGTGTTGCCAGGCCCTATGGGTAATTGTCGTTTGCAAACTATAAACGATGATTGCTTTTCGATAGACGACAACGATGCTTTGGGCATGGCTGATTAAGCGGCTTTCCCCGTTTTTCTTTCGACCTCTCTCTTCTCCTCTGCTCCCGTGTGGTTGTGCGTGCGCTACACTGGGCAGACTGCTCTATTTTTGGGTAAAGCTGATGGGCGTGAAAAGTTTCGTTCGGATATATTGTTGCGAAATTACGCAGGTTGTACGGATAAGTGTGCTCACGAGCTGTGGCAACGATGGAAATTAGATCGATCAACTAGGAAACAAATATTTCCCGGCTGCGAGGGGAAGAGAGAGAGAGAGAGAGTCGGGTTATTTGAGACGCGAGAGTTAAAAATTCGGGGGAGCCGGGAGAGATTGCGGAGGAATGCCGCATTATGCAATTAGACGAAATCCCACGGAAAATATTTTAGGATGCGAACCGAGAGCGCGATGACGATTTCAAAATTTAGAATGAACGCGTCGGTTTTTTCTTCTTCTTCTTTTGAAAATGAAGATACTTTGCGTTATTTTGCCGGAAAATGGGACGCTGCCGGTTTGAGCGTTGATTTATAGGTGACTATCGATTATTCGTCAAGTCGTTATCGTTTTCGCCATCGTTCAAAATTTTAACGCGCAATTATCGCGCCTGATTTCTTTACAAATACGCCAGCTCATATTTTATGTAACAACAACGTGCTCGTCTCATGATATACGAGTTTGCAGTCGAAACGACAAATCTTTAGGTTTTCCTGGCTAAACTTAGGCAGCACAAATTTTGAGAGAGAAATTTATGCCTCTCTCGGTACAGCAAGGCATTGGTTTTTTCAAAATATTTATAAAGACAATACATCAGAGTAAAAAAAAAAGATGTTCGAGTGTCGGATTAAATATAGTACTTTGGGCATATGTCGTACAAATATGGAATTCCATGAATAAGAACGCCTGCTCCCATACACAACACGCAGGTAATAGATTCGATAACACCGCTAAAACCATATACCAATCGAATTCCCAACGAATTCAACTTCTTTTAAATCGTCCATCCATTCGACACAAGCATCGAAAACTCCATGGAAAGTCCGAAACTTGCGAATCCTCTTCCAGTGGGTTATCGCATTCGAGTGTGTGTCCGGCTTCCCCCTATAACCGGGCTCTATTTTCGGTCGGGCCGCGGATTCCGCGCGTTTATTTTTACGAATAGCCGCGCGCGTATCTTCGCGTAATCGGACGCGAAGTTTTCCGGCGCACGGCCGAGAACGGCTGTACGCGCCTCTGTGTATATTCGTGTGTGTGCGTGTGTATCTGTGACTCGAAAGAGAGAGAGAGAGAGAGTGCTTGCGGGTTATTTTCTCGCGACTCTGGCAGCCGCGCCCGCGTTCCTCGGCCGATTATTAAGTGCGCGGCCCGAGAGCCGTACGCTTTAATAATATAGCGCGTTTTTTTCAACGCCGAGCACCCTCTTACCTCCTCACCTGCCTGTGTCTCCCTCCACGAGACACCTCTACGACGGCCTAGGCAACTGTATTTTTTCTTCTCCTCGGCTGTTTCTCTCTTGCCGCGTCAAAGAATGGCAAAAAGAAATGACATGACTAACTAGTTCTATTTCCGCGGCCCCGGGGACCTCTTCGCAAGAGCCGGAGAAAATATTTCCGCGCCCTCTCTCTCTCTCTCACTCGGAGCTTTCGTTATTTTTAGGGGAAGAGGCTAAGCTGCCGCCGGCGTTACCGTCGCAGGTTTCATGTTTTTCGCTGGACGCAGGAGAGTTTACAGGCGAGTCACGCTGAAAAATACATACAAGTGCGCGGAGTCGACGATGAGCTGAGCTTGTATAGATAGGCTTGGAGCGTGCCCCTCGTTACGCACCATTGCTTCTAATTGACGATTTATGATGATGATAATTCTTCGGGATTGGTGATTTATTCAGCAGGTGAACCGAGGCAATTCGAGGGTAATCGGGCGGGGGATGGAGGAGGCTTTGAATTTTCGCTGAAGGGCAATTGTTCCGGAACTAACTATTCGCGCGCGCAAATTGAGATATATGTCGCTGGTATGCGCCTGATATTTTTATACTGCGCTAACGATTTAAAATAAAAAAAAAAACGAAACATAATAATAAAATCAGCTATTTTAATTATCCGGTCGTATTAGCGCTCTTCGAAACGATAAAAATAACAAAAAATGCCGGTTGCAGGAAGGAACAGCGGGTCTAATCGATTAAAAAAGAAAAAACCTAAAAATAACAATTTTTTCACGGATGAAAATAAAGATCGCGGGCTTACGTAAATGCGCGAAGAAGCTAGGCACAATAAACAATTAGACCGCATCTAGGGTATATACAGACCACGGACACACACACACACACACACACACACACAGACTCGGAAGTTCGCAGGAATGCAGCTTTTACCGCGAGCTAACGTTATACCGGGAAGCCTGGGGCGCTGATACTTTTATTGCGGGTGGAAGAAGTAGCAGCAGTAGCAGCAGAGGTGTTAGCTCGCATTTCTCTCTCTTTCTGTGGCGCGAATATCGAGCGCGAAATATTACCCGCGTGAAAAGTCGTGCGGGGCCGAGTAGTCGGGCGATTACCGGCTCTCTGACAGGGGCGGCCGATTAATATCGGGCCTGCGGGCGCAGCTAATTTTCGCGCTTGTCGCGCGTCAAATTTGCCAGAGCGAAGAGCGCCAGCTGAGCCGCGACTCTGACGAGCGGTGGAGAGGGAGAGAGTGATGTAATGCCGCCGAGGGAGCGTGGTCAGGTGTGAGGAACTGAGGCGAGGATGAGCAAGAGAGCTCTCTCGCTCTCTTACTCTCGATGGGCGTGACTTTTGTTTTAAGGGTCGCGCTCGTGATTCATTCCCGCCGAGGGAGTGCTGGACGCCGGCGGCTGCACGCGCGGATATTTCCGAGCGGCTCCGCTGGCCCGCGGTTATTATTAGATCGTTACGGAATCGTTCGGCTATTTTTAAAGGGGATCGGGAATTCGAGCCAGGCTCCATCTGTCGTGCCCACGGGGAAGACGAGCGAGAGGGAGATTTATCCGCTGTACGGCTGGAGGTATTGGCTGATGGGAGAGAGGAGAGTTGGGCCTCGAGAGGTTCGGCTGGGCTTACAGTGCTGGCAGCACTTGTGTCGTTTCGAGCCAGACAAGCGAAATTTTGAAAGGAGCGTTTTGCGGGCGTCGGCTGATACGCGAGAATCATATTTTTCAATGACTTTGTGTACATTGAGGTACATGAAATGCTCTTGACTGTCAATTTTAAGACGCTTAAATTTATTCAACAATCGAATATCAATTGTCTCGGGGATAAAGCAAACTGTTTTGCTCGCGATTGCATAAGCTTGAAACGCGATCGTCTCGTACGATCGTCAACAAAGCGCGAACCACGATCCTATACGTACACACGCATCGACGTTTGAACTTTCTCCCCGTCGAATGTTTCTTTTCTACCCTCCTCCACTGTAAATCCCTGGGGCCATTCGTCAGAAAAGCAATTGGCACCGGTAAAAACTCGACGCGGGAACAACAAACACGGCTAACCGCCCGCGAGTATTAATCCATTTCGCCAAGACACAGGCGCGTATCAACTTCGCCCATAGTGCGTTGTATACATACACGCGAGAAGAGGAGATACGTGTACGCCGATGATAAATCGATCTCAGCGTCTCTCGATGAAAGAGTCGAAGCAGTCGGAGATGTTCGAACACGAAGCAGGAGATTCGGGACGGGGGGGGGGCGTTAGCGAGTCGATTTGCTCCGGGGGAGATCAGTGGCCCAAGTTTCGGCGATACGCGAGAAGGGGATATATAGAAGAGAGGCCCCGGCACAAAGAAACCGCAACGACTCGGACAGAGGAAGCATATAGCCCGGGCTCGTTTCGCCCGACCGCAAAACAGAAGTTCGCTTCCACTCGGTCGCCGGCGTCTTTTTTCCTCTTCTTTGACATATCCAGCCGGCTTGGTCCCCCTTTACTCCCCCCCCCCTTGAAATTTACGACTTTTATCGAATTAATAAAACAATCTCGATATGTACGCGTATAAACGCGGCACTTTCTTCCGGGGAATTATACGAAAGTTTTTCGATGTGCGTCCGAGTGTGCTTTTGGCTTTAACGCGCCAGTCAATGAGCGCTGAGTGTGTGTGTCTTGTTGACCTCTTGTTGGTCCTCGTTTGCTCGTTTATTATTTGGTTAATGTGCAGGTCGAGCTGTTTGCGCTTTTGGAGAGATTAAACCGCGCCGTATAGCACTCTCGATTCGAGCTCATTTCCGCCCCCTCGTCTCGGCGTAATTGAATTTAACAATCTGCCGATACACAGTCGAAAATAAGATAAGAAGGAGATTCTATTAGCCGGATTATCGAGTAATTCTCCAAGTTCTTAAAGAGCACAATATCGTTGGTACATCATCTATTGATAAAGCAGGGTAGGGGTGGATAACAATTTTGCAATCTCGCAAACTCTCGAAATTCCGGGGCTTCTTTCCTCCGTGGCTATTTAAAAGCGCCGAAGAGAAACAAGATAGCGAACGTTAAAACTGAAAAAAAGAGAGAGCGAAAGAGAGAAAAAGTAAAAAAGAGCGAAAGGCAAACAAACTGGGAGAGTATAGCGGCTTGTCGGTTCAACGATCGCGGACACGCTTAGCAAGCGCGGCAGAGTCGACTCATTGATTTCGGCGAAATCGGCGGCTGATGGCGTCTGCGAAGAAGGCATATCGGACGGGCTAGGCGTCGGAACTAGCGTTCTGGCACTGCGAAAAAAATAATCCTTGGCAGA
The DNA here is from genome assembly GCA_030522585.1 of Anagyrus pseudococci. Classification (NCBI taxonomy): domain Eukaryota; kingdom Metazoa; phylum Arthropoda; class Insecta; order Hymenoptera; family Encyrtidae; genus Anagyrus; species Anagyrus pseudococci. The sequence goes on from JAPYYQ010000325.1 coordinate 56,124, forward strand.
GTTGCTTGCAGCTTGCTCATCGCACTTTCTCTCTCTCTCTCTCTCTCTCTCTCTCTCCTCCGAAAGCTCCATCGGCCTCTCGGTGTAAGCCGTCGACGCGCGACTGGCGCGTCGAACCAGCCGCGTGCCTACACGCACTGCCGGCCGGTTAAAGGGAGCGCGCATATGAACGAGAGAGAGAGAGGGAGAGAGCGGGGCGAAGATTAAGGCTATTCTTAAAATAGGGCCTGTGCGAGCGAATGAACGGCGGGCGAGAGCGACGAAAGCGTTCGGTTGCTGCTGCCGCTGGGGCTTGGAGAGAGAGAGAGAGAGAGAGCCAAGGAGCTTTACGAGAGCAAGAGAGAGGGAGCGGCGGCGATCGGAAACGGCGCGTCGCGGGGTCGCCGGCTCTTCAGGGTCTGAGACTCCGGGCCGAAACGTCGCCTCTCTCTCGGGCTTGTGCGTCTCGCCGAGGGACGAGAGTGCGTGTGTGCCGCGAGAGACACGACGCGCGAGCGCACCCGGCGCTCTCCCTGTCTCACGCCGATAATTAGACGGACGCACACACGCACACATACCGGGGAGGAGGAGCGATTTTATTTTTTCACCGTCGATCGAGCCGCTCTCGCGGCCTTTCTTTTTTCGTGATTTCGCGGTTGGGGGAGGGGAGTTGCGGCCGGAAGTTTACGCGGACGCGCTTGTTGTGAATATCGAGCAACGGGAGCTTGCAAGCGCTGTGTGACCTGTGTGCTTTGATGCTTCAAGCGAGAAGGAAGCACGAGCATTGAGCACGTCGACCGCTGGATTTTCACGCGGACATGTCGTCCTTCAGGAATTACGTAAGTTTTAACGGAGGCTATTGGCAGGGCTAGGACTGATGCTCTGCTCTGCGTCGATCTGTAACCCAGTCGAGATCTTTGTTGGTGGAATGTTCGAGATATACTGTTATCGATTTTCAATGTTTATTTATGTTGATATTTATTTTTTTTTTCAAGTCATTATTGCTTGTTTTGTTTTGAAAATTATAAGCTCGAGTTGTGACAAGTTGGGACGAGTTGTCAAAACGAAAGGAAACTTTTATTATTGTACGTAAGCTTGCTTGCTGGTTTTACATCCCCAAAACATTCATCGCCGATGGTATAAAAATTTTCTACTCGATCCTATCTTTTGAAATTTCACGCTGAATCTCAAGTAAAGAGCCACTGCAAGCTCAAAACTTGCAGTTATTAAAGTAAACTTCATAAAAAAAGCTAAGCATTCCGATAAGACATTCCAATCACGCGTATATACATATCACACAAAATAGGCCTAGCACACTTAAAAAAGGCCCGTGGCGCGTTCCAAAACGATGTTACTTAGCAACTAGAATCGCAAGTTCCTCCGCACCTCAAGCGCTCGCATCTATTTTCTGCCGATAGCCCGGCTATATAGTAGGGCTCTCTCGCTCTTTCTCTCCTTCTCTCTCTCTCCCGATGCAGAGAAAGAGAGAGCTCGAGTATATCCGGCTGTCTTTTCCACCGGCGAAAAGCAGGCCGGCGTCGGGCTGCTAGCCTCCACACCTGCCGCCTACTAACAATATCAGCTGTAACGAGGCTCTCCCTGTGTGCCTCAATTACGCAATCCTCGCAACCGGCTCTCTTGTGTGCATCGCGACAAGCGCTGTGCTTCTCGCGCGGCTCTCTTCCTCTGACGCACGCACGTGACCGGCGTTCATCCAGTAGTGGCCGCCCGCATAGGCGTCTGCGCGCGCGCGCGCGGCTTGTTTACAAAACAGCGTTAATTTAGAGCAGCGCACGGGCCGCTGCGCGTCGGTCCTTTAATACGCGGGGCTACCCTGTTGCGGTTACCATCGACACACGCACACACTTTGTGACACTTGTCCCGAGAATACAAACGCTCTCAGGGATAACTCTTTTACGCCGAGGGCTCGATTAGGGTTCCCTTTATTTTTGCTAGTCGGCGAATTTAATACAATTAGTTGTAACTCATTGGCTTTCGTAAATAAAGCGTAGCAGTCGCGTTTGGATTTATCGACTGTAATATACCGCTTGACTTCTCGGGATATTATAACATCTCTCTGTCGGCAAAATAAACAGAGCGACGCGGGGGTATGACGAGGCTGCAATCGATCGCAGTTGAAAACTATCGGCTATCTATCTCTCGCGCGAGCGAAAGACGATCGCAGGATGCATTTTACCCGCCAGCTTTATACCGAGAGCATCGACGAGAGAGAGAGAAGAGTATAGTGTGGCAGATTTTGCACGCGGGTAGAAAATAGACGCGGCAGAAGAAAAGCGGATTATCGATTTGGTATGATAGAATAGGTTCGAGAGAAAGAGAGAGAGAACTCGGTCGAGAGCGATAAATTTTGGGTCACGGGGAGGAGGGCTCGCAGGCCTTTTCTTTTCTCTCGGAGCTTTTAAGCCCGGACGTGTCTGGTTTGCTTAGGCCTCTGGTTTTAGATTATAAAGAATAGCGAATGGCCCGTGTTTTAGTGGCTGGTCTGTCTGGCTTAATTTTGGTACGCGTCGATTGTTTGATTATTTGGACGGCAGCACACACTCTCTCTCGGATATTGTAACTCGAGCTGCGTGTTGACGCGTTTCTCCAAAATTTGTTTACGCCGAATTTTCGTAACTCTATTGCTTATGCATATTCCGTAATGCTGTAACGCAATCTTCGCTTTGATTTACGAGATAATATTTTTAGTCTTGTAAACCATTGCGAGGGTCAATGAAAATTTAAGGGATCGGTATACGGCAAGACGCAATTTGCAATCAAACCTTAACCGTATAACCTGTATGTTTTAATAAAAGAATTGACGCAGTGCACGAGGAGACTTGAAAGCGCGCTTCGATAGAATTCCATTTCGGTGTGGCGTCGTCATGGGCACGCTGGGCGTGTGCGAACGGCTGGGCCTCCCGAGCATTGCAACGATCTATTTATTCGCGTTAGCGCGAACGAGAGAGAGAGAGAGAGAGAGAGAGAGAGAGAGAGAGAGAGAGAGAGAGAGCTGAGCTGTACGGCCGGTAAAGCAAAATTAGCCGAGTCTTTCCCGGACATCATACGATTGTGTCCGCAGCCCTTACGGCTCCACACGATCGAACGATTAGCCTTCCCACCGTTTACAAACAAATCGTTTTTTTTCGTCTATTCGAACACAATGTAGCGCGTCAAAAATCGAGCGAATCGTTTCTTTTACAAAATTGAAGAAAGATAAAGACCGAAAAAAAGAATTAAATAGTCCGGATACCGGCACTACGATGCAACCGCAGCATCTCTGTTTTCGAGCGCATAACTCCATCCTCGTTCTCTCTCGCTTCCCCTTTTTTTTCCACATTCAAAAGCCAGGCCGTGACACTGTACACACAACATACACAGCTGGCAGTCTCCCGTATCGAATTCCCAATAAACGCGCGACATCGTCCCTCTCTTTCTCTCCTCAACCTACGAGTCTCTCTCTCTCTCTCTCTCGATCCTCTTTTCCTCTGCCACCCTGTACACGGCGCATTTTTATTTGCGCTCGCGTACGAGTGACTTTCCAGGTGAATCGCTGAATTAACGACCGGTCAAACGAAAAAAAAAAACAGCAACACCGAGAGTTTCGTTCTCGAACTTTTAACACGCGCTCATCTCTCGTTGATGGCTGACGTTTTTGCCGGATACCTAATCCCAAGCGACGAAAATAGCGAATTTCTGCACCGTTGAGCCTTGCAGGAAGGTGGGGGGGGGGACAAGTTTTATGGATGTTTGGCCGATTTTTCAATTAGTTCAGCTATAAAGACCTCGCGCGCTTTTTCTCTTATGCCGTTGCGGAATTGTTTATATGTCCGGCTGCGTCAGGGGCGCGACTGGCCGTAGTGGAAAAATCGCGCGATATTAGCGAAAACAAAACGGCGAGAGCCCGTAGGCTCCGTATAAATAACAACCGGGCTAATCGCCCCTAATAAAACACGACGGAAATATTGGGCCTCTAAGCGAGCCAATTAGTAAACACGGCGGCTCTAGCGCGCCCCTCCCTCCCCCCCCCCTCGAATTCATCCAATAGCACATTGCGACATATGAAAAATCAACCTTCTCCTGCTGCTTCGTAGCAACTCGTATTTCATATTAATTGACGCGGCGTCGGTGATTAGGGTGAAAACGACGATTCGGTTATTACATAAGGAGGCGCGAGAGGGAGAATATCAGCCGGCAGCTGAATCTGCGCTTTATTCCGGCACAATCAGAGCGTCGTAGTATTTACGAGCGGACCCGCGGGAGCGCGAGAGTGGGAGTAAGGGGCCGAGCCATGCGCTCGGAAAAACGAGCGCGTACACGCCGAGCTTGCGGCGGAGCAGCGGCAGCCGGCTTTAATGGGCTTTTGAATATTTCACGAAGCTCGTTCGGAGGCACACCCGGTGGAGCTCGACGCCCTCCCCCCCCCCCCAGCAACCTATACCAGGCTTCACGCGTTCTGAAAAGAATAGGCGGAGAAAAAAATCGATGATTTTGTATGCTTGAAATATAAAGGCTGCGCGGTTGACGTACGAGGGGGGTTATACCAGGTGAAGTGGTTGACGCTTTGATTTTCATTGCTTGATTAAGCTGGCGTTTCGCAACTTAATTGGCGGGCGAATGAAATTGCGGCGGAATTTCGTGAGGAGGAGGCACCGAGGGTAGATATTTAATTTACCAACTTTGGGATTAATCGGTGCGTCCTCTTCGAATGACTCACGTGCAGTAATATAAAAGCCTTTTTAGTTACACGAGTTTATTTTACGTTGATTTAATGTATTTGCTGCTGAGCTAATTTGCACGGGGCACACTTGGCTTTTAACGAAGCTCTCTGTCTCGCTGTTTAAATCTGCATAATTATTCGCAAAATCGAGCTACACTCGATGTGACGAGCGTTTTTAAACGCTCGAAAGCGATTAAAAATTTGAAGAAAAAACAAAAAATGAATATTTATAGACACGCGCGAGCGCGAGCGTCAGTTTTTGAAAGTGAAAATAAAATTGGTGGAGTGCGGATCAAAAAAAAAAAGTATATCAAAGAGCGCAAAAGCATCAACGAAATTAAAAAAGAAACAAAACATCGAAAGAAAGCTGACGCGCAAAAAATGCGAATGATGGACAAGCGAAGAATTAAGCGAGAGATAGAAAGAGCCGACGCAGTGACTGCAGCACTGCCGTCTATATTTAAACGCGTGTTCGCGCTCTTCTCTTGCGCTGCTGATCTTTTCGTACTTTCCTTTACACCCAACCCCGAAGTAATACTAAGAACATTTTTCTCCCGGCGAATGTACGCGACTGAGTTGTAATACTCAAATTTTTCAATTTTATCAACGACATTATAGAAAAGCGCAAATTAAAATGATAAACAGAACAAACGATCGGTTATCAAGCCCCTAAAAACTTTTCCCTTGAGACTTCTCCTAGCCAAGCCCGAGAGCCCGCTAGAATTTTTATCCCCACAAATTTCCAGCAGCGTTTGGGGCGGCACGCCAAGTGCTCCACATTCGTCGTGCGCTCGATTGCCCGTTCTCTCTCTCTCTCTCTCGGACTTGGGAGGAGCGCAAAAAGACGGCCCATAAAACGAATTTATGCCGTTCGCCTTTGGGGGTAGAACAAAAAAAAGGAGCTTGCGGGGGGGGAGGGTAGGAGAAAAAAGAGTAAAAGAGTGGACCTATGGATTTCGCCGATTTTTTTCATATCAATCAAAGCTACGATTTCGCCCTCGATTTATCCCGTTCCGTGCGTACGACGCAAAATTCGCAGCTAGAGGTGGAAAAAAAATAGGTAGGCGGGTACGTGGGGGGGATGGAAATAGCGTGGAAAATGGAGACCGGCGCCGAGGATTGATTCGGGCGCGTGTGAAATCGAAGCCAATTTTCGTAGCGAGGCAAAGGCAGGCAGGGGGGGGGTGGGGGAGGAGGAGAACGACTATGGCGCTGATTGATCCACTGTTTGCCGTCGCTGAACCGGACCGATGAGATTTCGCAGACCGATGCACGTCTGTGCAAACTCGATGCTTTTGTGCTCGCGCGCTAACTCCCCTCCCCCCCCTCCAGCTACCCGTTCTCTCTACTACGCGAGAGTCTGACTATGAATATTAATGCTGCCGTTTCAGTTAGTCGGAATTTTCGGTGGGGAGGCTGTTTTTACGCCGGCTGAGCGCGCGCGAATGCCCCTTTGATAGACTTCTGATCGTTTGTTTTTTGATTGACGGTTCAAATTGAAAAGGATAAAGTTTGCAAAGTATTTAGGCTTGTTGTTGTTATTGTTGTTGTTAAATACGTACGGATGTAGTTTGGCTACAAGGCTGATCGCGTGCGGTTGATGTTAACGCATTTGTTATCGTTTCAAATTGACGTGTTTATTTAATATTCGAGCTTGTAGGTCGAAGTAAAACGAGACTATTGTTCGGGGGGGATTAGTAGCTTCGTCGAGATGATCATGACGTTTTGGGCCTGGGCTGTCAGTCGATGATCTTGAATAAATAATCCGGCATTAGTCTATCTACATTACTACGAATAATAAGCAAAGTTGAATTGCACTATTCATGACTGTCGTTCGAGCTTGTAAACAATATAATCCATGTACGAGGAACAATTTATTATCGACGGCTAATAAAACGCGCGACGTTTAACTCGCGAGTTTAATTATTTTAAATTCGTAAGGACAGTGCAGATTAATTTTTCAAAATAATTAATAAGAGTTATTCGATAATAATGTATGATAGAAAAAATGTGTCTTTCGTTAACGCTTGGACAAATAAATTAATGATTTCATCATTTAATCATCGTTACACGTAGATTCGTTGACGCATGTATGCTCACGCGATTTGAGTCGTATGTATTTATCACGGCAAATAAAGCGTTCATCAATAATGATTTACAGCCAATGAAATTATTGAATCTTTATTACGCTCGCCCGGTCCAGCGAGAATTTCATTAGAAAAACAGTGGCAGGCTTAATCAGTTGGCATTAAAAGCTCTACCCGAGGCGGCAGCAGCGTGTCTTAATAGTGTCGTAACGATAAATCATCAATTATTATTGATTTGCGAAGCACACAGGCGAATTATCAAAGGCTCTCTCTCTCTCTCTCTCTCTCTCTCTCGAGCCTTGAACGGTAATAAAGGGTAACGGCACAATTCGTTCGATAAGCAGCTGAAATTTCAGCCCGAGAGTATTTTGTAACGCCGCGATAAAAATAAAAAAAAATCATCTCAATCGCGAAACGGCAATGGCTTGTCAGTAGCACGCGCCCGCAAGCTCCCGCGCGGACTTAATATTATCACGGACCGTAAAAGCGCGCAAGTTCCCCTCTTATCGGCAATAGCATGGAAAGCAATATTAAGCCAACGTCTTCTGGTTAGGACGAGCGAAAAAGAATCGGCAAAATCAATTTCGAGCGTTTCCATGCCGAAAGCTTTTTCCCTCTCTCTCTCGAACTCGGTAGCTGCTCATTGTTTACCAGTGGCGTGTGGAGCGCCCAGTCCGCGGAATTACTTTGCCTCGCGCCGTTTTGGCTGGCCGCCAGGCCGAGGAGGGAGTCCAAGCGTCGAGAGCTGTATTACGCCGCTGACGTATTGTACCAAAGCGTAACCGAGAATTATCGGGGAGAGGCCAGTAGCTTCCGACACTGCTGCGTTGTGCGCTCCCTCCCTTTTGGACAGAGTCAGCTGCTGGAAGGTCATGGCTTGCGGATGTTTGATTTTCGTTTTTATCGATGTGCGTGGTTTCGCTGATTTAGGGAGCTTCCTGTGATGCTGAAGGGTTGGGGGGGGGGGACAAGGATCGATGGCTGTGCGTGTGGCTAAGTGGCGACGATAAAGTTGAAAGTTGCAGGCGGGCTAATGCAGTGGTGTAAATTTTAAAGGGGCAGCGAAGAAATTAAACTGGTTGAAGGTGCGTGTGTGTTTTTTTTTTAGATTCGTTCGGTTTTGCAATCTAATTGAATCCGAGGGTTAAATGATAATTGGGTGTTTTTGTTGAAAGACGAGGAGAATATATTATTTAAAATTTGGACGGAGTTTGGATAGAGAGCGCGGGTAGGGAGGGGTAGCGGATGAAATATTAATCGTACGGAAATGGAAGCTTGACAAAAGCGAATGCTAATGTCGCGGCGAAGCTTTTTCTTGCATATTTGGCAAATAACAAAGTTTAAGCTTGTAGCTTTGCCAGGAGCGACTGAATAACGTGGATATTATTCCATTCTGCCGTTAAAATAGGAGCCTCGTAAATGTAACGAATACGGTTATTTACGGGACGTAGTACTTGTGCACGGGAAATTCAATACTTCCAAATAATATCTATGCGAATCTCTGCTCGGAAAAAAACACGCAGTACCAGACAGAAATGGAAAAAAAATTAAATTCAGACTGTCTTGCAACCACTTCGTAGATACATTACAGTCTGACGACACTCGGTTTTTTCTACTTGGCAAATGGGTAATAGGAAAAAAAAGGCCTCCCCCCGCAAATCGCTCGTATCCGAAAATAGAAAAATTACGCCTTTAAAGCCCGGCGCAATTTTAATTACCCGCACACATCGAGACTGACGCGTGCAAAAGTGAGAGAGAGAGAGAGAGAGAGAGAGAGAGAGAGAGGTCAACTCGACACATAAATCAAACGCTCGTTCGTTCGCCGAGGCGAGATCGCGGTTAACGAGCCGGCCGACTTAATTCAACGATCATCGCAACGAGTGCCAGTACAAATGTGACATATCCCGCGTAGCACTTGAGAGCCTTGACAGCTGAGCTCTCGCGCGCGCTTCATAAATTATAATAATAATAATCCAGATGGGGAGGGCTATGGCGGAGGACTAAACTGGCCGCGCGGCGCTAAGCTCCCCTACAATTAGCACAGAGAAAGAGAGAGAGCTCGGCGCTTAGTCGTTTTGCGGCTGATAATCGGCGGGTAGAATACAAGCGCCGCTTTGGCGCCTACTCTTCTCTCTCTCTCTCTCTCTCTCTCTCTCTCTCTCTCTCTCTCCCAGGGCTCTTATCGCGCTCCCGATCGTCCGAGACTTTATAAATAGAAACTCGCTCTCGCTATATATGCGAGAGATGGAAGAGAGAGAGAGAGAGGGAGGCTTTAATTGAAGTCGGAGCTCTCCGAGAGATGATTGCAGCCGCGCGCGCGGTATACCGTGTTATTTGCGCGGCGCGCGCGTGACGGATCGGAGCGGGCTCTCTTCTATATACGTACACGCTTCTTCGTTGTCCGTCTGGGACTGGTGTCTGTACGCCACGCGAGGGGGACTTTTAGCGCGAGGGACGTTTGTGTGTCCCGATAGCGATGATAAATAAATTAAACGAGTCCTACTACTAGCGAATGCTCTTTGGATGTGCTCGAGGGCTCCGGGGTCGTTTAGCGATGTTTACGGGTTAGTCGGAGAAAATAGAGATCGGATTCGTGGATTACACGGGGAGAGAGAGAGAGAGAAAGAGGTTGGGGGCCGGGCATGTGTCGCGTGAGAGAGAAAGAGGTTTTGCGTGTGCCTGCGGGGGCCGAATTAAAATTCGGATGGGTAATTTATGTACGGTCACGAGTGGGGGCGGGGGGGTATTCGGTAAGCCAGGCCGCAGCGACAATGGGAATTAGCAGCGTGTTCTGGTATGTTGCTTATTCATGCGATTCTCCAGCCGCTGGCGCAGCGCGTTGGACATTTGCGGCTATGTCGACGTTTCGCCGTTGTAGGCGCCCTATGGCTTTGTCAGTGACATAGAAAGAGAGAGAGAGAGGAGGAAAAATAGTGCGGAGGTTAACGGGGGATGATAAAGCTTTTGATTCGCCCGAAGCGCTTTCGTATTATATATATATAAGGTAGTTGTATACTTGGCTTTCAAACCCACTTCTCTTATATACTCTCTCGCTGAAGCCTGGAGGGATACAAGCGGCCCCCCCCCCCCCCCCCCACCCGTCACGGGGCTTCTTCTTCAGCATCAACTTGGGCGGAAAACTCTTTCGGTTAATTTAGCCGGTTAATAACACTGGAAATTCGCGCGGCGTCTAGAGAGAGCTTTCAACTTTACCTAGCAGCGGAAAACATTTCCACCCCCTCCCCTCAGCCTCAACAGCGAAAGTTGCGGGCGGTACAACTGCGAGTGCTTTGTCATTTTCGGCGAGAGAGAGAGAGAGAGAGGCCGCGGGACAGGAGAAGAAGGGGTGACGTCGCTCTCTCTCTCTCTCGCACGCGGTGACTCCGCAGATATTTATCCCGCGCGCGGCTGTAAACAGCCAGTTTTATGGACGATAAAGCAATATCGGTAAAGCAGAGGAAGGGGGCGCAGATTGGCTGCTGCAGGAGACGCCTTTGTACAGGCTGTCTTTCTCTCTTAGCCGGCTCTGGTTTTATTCCTCGCGGATCGTGGCTGTGCAATAGAAAGGGGAAAGTTGAGGGGGATAAACGCCCCGGCTAAGCGGAGATTTAATAGATAATTACGATTTTATGAATAATAAAGCGCGCTAATGACACGTGCCATTAAGGCTAATATTATATAATTATTGCGGCAACGAGGAGAGGATATAACTTGTTGACAGTGCGGCAATGCGGCACTTTTGTGCGCTGCTGGACGTATTTAAAAGGTGTCGTAAATATCGCTTCGGAGAGAACGGGAAGCAATGAAAAGGCCGACTTGTAGGCTCGCGCGTGGCTCTTTAAGCTTTTTGCGACATGAAGCTTGAAAAAAAAAAAAATTGGCCTGTGGCACGTCTCTAGGTGCGCTCAAAGCCGATAAATCCCGAGTTGCTATTTTCAGCGAATGGCTCGAGCCGATTCTAGCGTAGAGTGCCGTGGCTCCAGCCTCCTCTTTTCGACCATTTGTATCAATTTTATCGAAAGCGCGCTCAATTCGCTTTGCACAAAAGCGAAGGATAAAGAAAAAAAGGCTGCAAACTCCGGCCGGAGGATCGGCTCGATCGGTTATCTTTTACTTGTACCTCCTTTATAGATATTTTTTTGACACTGGAACGTTCCACGGGATATCGAGCACCGAATTCAATTCCGGCGAATGTATATAAATATATGTATACACGTGTTTACCGCGTATCGAAAGTGATATTTCTTTGTTATCCGCGCGCGTGATTTGTACAGCGCGGTCAGAAATTTATTTTAACTGCCAAACTTCGGCGCGTCGTATATTTTATAATGCGAATTTCCGAAATATGGCAAAACGTACGGAATTTCGCCTCTTTTGCTACCCATTTTAAACTGCGCAACAGCCGTAAATATTTATTTAACTATAAATAAGCAACTTCGCTATGCTACGGTAACACTGTAATTCCAAGGTCGAGTTATCGTTTAAAAAAAAAACGAAATTAGCATAATAGGGCTTTGATTACATTATCATTTGTTTTTTTTGTATCGAAATCGCATGCCCGAATTGCAAGCGCACGAAGCGGTAAAAAATAATCGAGGACCAAGAGCGATTCTACGCTACGGATTTCTGAATACGATACAGCAGCAGCAGCGTAGCAGCTCAACCTGATCTCATTATCGGCTTGTGCTTACGGGAGCTTGCATTAGCATAATAACGACTGGCGCTTAAAGGCCATAGCAGTATAGGAGATGCACACACAAGAAGGCTTGATTTGTTCTCACGGCATTTTGCAAATTTTCTCCTTAGGATAATGCCGACTACTTTCACTCGAGTAGAAAAAGCTTCTTTCTCTCTCTTTAAAGCTTAAACACTTTCAACCTTAAACTGTCGTCCATTAAACTCCAGCTAAATCCCCCTCGAAAATTATCCTTTCCGAAAACGTATCCGCGTCGTCGACTAAGCCGAACAAAATGCAATCACTTGAAAATCTCGAAAAAGTAGTAAACTGTCAATACTTCATCATCGATCATCAAAATCCAAGCGCAAAACAAAAATCTAAACTTTTATACCAAAAAAAAAACAAGAAAGAGAAAAAAAAAGCTTAGGAATCCAATTAAGCGCGAGTTCTGGCTCAAACAAGCCGCGAAAAGACTCGGCGCGCTCTAATCTCGAGCTCGGATCATCGAGTTCGCGCCTGAGAGAACGTCCAGGTAAAGGGGGGGGGGGAGGATAAAAAGATAAGGCCGCGCTCTCTCGCACGGCCCCCGTGCTCGCCGAGATTTATTATGATAGCCCGTGAATTAGCGCTCGCTCGCTCGCAAGTGAGAAGGAGAGTCGCTGTTGGAGTCGCGTTTACTTTGGGCACCGCGTGTGTGTCTTCGCAATTTTGCCCCGCAACATCTGCGCACCTACATAGGCCCCCACAGCTGTGCGACCTCTCGAGAGCGTTAACGCCGAATTAACGGGTGGGGGAGCTCTACCTGTTTTTCCCGCTGGCTTTCGTGTTTGCAATTAGGCGCGACCTGCTGCTGCTGCTGTTGTTGCTACTTTCGGAAGACAATGCGAGTTTAGTTGGGAACTGCGTCCTCCTCCTCGTGAAAGAAACTCCCTGGCTGCGACTTTTTTCATTTAGCTCCCTGATTTCGTGCGCGCGTTATCGAGATTAATTTTGATTTTAGCACGAGTGTGTATTTTAATAGTGGGGATTTTTGTTTCACGATTAGCGCGTCGCAGAGTTGTCATTTAGATAATGGCCGTCGTTAAATAATTTATTATAGTTAAGTATTATATTCTATTGCTTACTGTAACGCAGTGCAGTTTATACCGTGTGTATTTACTCGATTAATAATGCCGAGCACAAAGATAAAATTATGAATCAGCCAGATACTATTGGGTCAATCTACGGCTGGCAGCGCAATCATTGTATTACTCGAGCTGCGAATTTATAGACCAATGATTCATTAGGTTAATTATAATTACCTGCGCGCTAGACTAATCCTTTACATGTATAGGCGCGTGTGATACGCGGCGAGCGCATACAAATGATCGCGTATAAGGCTCTATCAAAATTGTTAATTGCCAGCAGGACACTACGTTTCCCTGATAATTTCCCATTCCCAGCAATTACCTTTTCAATATATCCCTCCAAACAGATTAGTACGGTACAGAAACTCAAATGACACCTTCCACTTTCGGCTAACAATATTCAAATTAAATTTCAACGTTCCATTTCACCTTTGTACTCGCGCGCAGCTGTAACGATACGGACATTGCGCCACGCGCCTAACTACGAATGATCTTGTTACTGTTATTATTTACATACACATACGCGAACAAACGCTAAAAATGTATATCGTACGATACAGCATAACCATATTTCGTGGACCTACGCGTCATAGTCCCGAATTGCATAATTTTCGTAAACCAAAGACAAAAAAACATTTCACTCAAGGGGGGGGGGGGCAAGGAAGTGAGTGTACTCATAATTCTGGCCAGCCAAGCCAGCTGTTACGTGTAGCAAGAACAGAAGAGAAGAGGGGGGGGGAGAAGCAGAAGAAGAAACGCAGAGGTTGTTACTCTCTCTCTTGCTCTCGGGACTCGGAGAAGCATTCGTTTATTTTGAGTTCGAGGGCAGCTTGCCAAACTTTATGTTAATTGAACGAATTATTATTTCTCCTTACGCAGTGTACCACAACAGAGACACACACACACACACACAAAAAGGGGAGGGTGAGCGCGTTCGCGTCACGACTGACCCTATATATCGAATTTCGGAGGAGAGAGAGAGAGTTACGCGTGGTCCAGCGCCATGTGCCCCGCGTTAAATGACGCGCCAGCGCGCTGAAATGCAATTTCGGTATTTATGTAAAGCTCGAGCGAGGGAATCGTGTTAGCGAAGTTTATTTTCGCGCTTGACGCTTTTAATAATAAGACGCGCGTATCTGTGTTAATACGTTGCGACGCCTATTCTCGCCCTCGGGGCAAAGTGTTTAAGAGACAGTTTAGCGATCTCTGACGATAAAAGAAAGGGGAGAAAAAGAAAGGCAGGATTTGTATACTTCGTAAAAATAATTGGGTTTAATAAGGGGGAATTTGTCGATTAAAGAATTAAATTCCAATTAATGTTTCGCTTATTTCGGACTGCCGGTATAACACGGCAGTTACAAAAATCCACGAGTACAAGCTTATCAGTATAGCCTGCCTATTAGACGGAACACATACAAACTATCGCGTGAAATCGCAAAATAAGCCCACTCCCCCCCCCCTATCTCTACCCCCCGAGAGTAGCTAACACGTTCGGGTATTGGCGAGCTCTCATATTAGAGAGCCTTCATGTTCAACCCTACAGCGGGAAATCGCTGAATCTCAGGTGCGCTCGCGTGCGCATCGGCGATCTTACACTCGCCGGATTTTTCACCAAAGTAATCTCGGACTGAGCTACAGGCTAAAATGGAGAAAGAGAGGCGAGAGCCTAGAGAGAGAGATAAGGAGCAAAAAGCGCGAGACGTATTCCTCGGCGGGTCCACCACGCGCACGTACATATACGCACGTCTGTCTGTGTATACGCGTAGCGTAAGACGGACAATGAGGAATGGCCGGCTGTCAAAGAAACAATTTGTAGGTGATATATCGCGTGCTTACCGGGTGGAGGGGGGGGGGGGGTGACGCACGTTTCTCGGTGAACGCGCCTCTTCTCTCCCCCCGCTTTTCTCCACTTTACCGATCCCATTTGCCAATCGTCTACGGGGCACGCGCGTGTTTGTGTGTATTGGGGGCGATGTTATCGATTCGCAGTGAAATCGAGCCGCGAGAAAGCGCGTTCGCTTTTTCGGCCGCTCGCCGATCGATCGGGATTTGTTGTGTTTCCGCTGGTCTCTCTTTCTCCGTCGCTTTTGTTACGTCTCTCGCGCCAACGAAAGAGAAAGAGACGGTGAGGTGAGAATTATACAACTGTTGGATATACCTATATGTAATATGCCCTGCGTGTTTAGGCATTATGCAATCGAATTCTCAAGCTCTCTCGCGGGATCTCTTTTCTTATTCTCTCTCTCCGTTGTCGCAATGTCAAGCGGATATTCGATCTGCCGGATTGGAGCTGTTTTTTGCAGTTTGCTCGAGCCGGGGATAGATATGTGCGAATGATTTTTGGGGGAGTCTCGCGACGGGGATGTGTATATATTCAAACGAAGGAGGAAATTGCTTTCTGGGAAATGACTTAACGGAAGAGCCCCGGCAGCAGTGAGTGAAGAGAGCCGAGAGACGCGCTCCTGACCCCGGTGACCGTTTGTGTCAGGCGTAATTTAATACGCTCGTTATTTCACGACGCTTTGTACGTAAATTATCGTATGACAGCCGGGCGTGCGCGCTTCTTTTCAATTATTGCCCCCCCCCCCCGTCCCTCCGAACCTTTTCTACTTGATCCGCACGTAATTATATCGCAGTTTATCAACGGATATACAGGAATATTGCGAAAAACCAATTACCGGTAATTAAATTTTTTTTTTGTAACTTTTTGTTTTTTTCGGAAAATTTCGGCGAGCCGGTATAACGACTTTGCAGAACTGTTTTGAAATAATTAATTTTGAGGAGGCCTTTTAAAATGAAAGTCCAAAATTAGGAAAGGAGAGGAAATTCATTAAAGATTTTCATTTTCCAGAGCGATGCCGGGGCTTACAGAGCAACGAGAAGCGGCATCGGCGCTGCCGGCAGTAGCTTCGGCAGAAACGCCTCGACCGGCAGTAGCTTTAGCAATTACAGAAATAATTACACGGGCATCGGATCGACTTCCATAAAGCCACCGGCGATGAAAGAAAGAAGCATCGGAACGACGTATGGTAAGGAATTTAAATTTTCTTTTTTTTTACGCGCGAGATTATTTTAACGCAGATTTGTCGTTGTTGGGAACAGTTAAAAGCACGGAAAAAGAAAGGTTGACTCCTAGTAAATTATCCAACAACAGTGACTCGCGACCTGCAAGTCGTTGCTCCAGCCGAGCAAGTACCTCTTCCTACCTCGACAAGGATCTCTTGTCCTACAGGGGATTAAGGACAAGCGGCGATTCCAGTCCTGATGTCAAGACTGCTGCCTACAGGGTCAGCTACAGTCGAACTCCCACTTTTGGCAAAACTAGTAATTCGAGTACGTATATTTCGTTTTGAAATGTTAAAAAAAACGAATAAAGATGTACGTTAAAACTTGGATCTCTGATTTTCAGACGGATCGGAATCCCCGACAACGTCACTGTCCACGCGCTACAGTGGCGCAACGTCGAGCAGCCGCTACTCTCTGGCTCCACGCGGCAACCCCGAGCGCGTGACAGCGAGCATCGGATACACGGGCTCGGAGAAGTTCCGCAGTCCGCTGGCCAAGCCGGCGACTCCTGCCCATCACGAAGACATTCCCAAACCTTGCCAGAACTGCGAAGCCCGAGCGGACGCGTCGAAAGTCCAGACGTCGGCCAGCGATAAGAACGAGCCTGCTCCCAAGGGCGAAGAGGTCGAGAAGCAAGAGGAGGAGGACGACGAGGATATCATCGTGGTGAGCGTGGTGACGAGGGGCACCTCGCCTACCCCACCGCCGGCGTTGACCGCCTACACGAGGACCCGACGACTCGAGCCCATACCCAAGCCCGTCCAGCGGAAGCTCAGAAAGTCCGTCATCAACAAGATCATAGTGCACGAGCAGGAGCAGCAGGTAGATCGCGCGGACGACTCCGGCAGGTACTCGAGGTACGGCAGTAACGCCGGCCGGATACCCTGGGTCTCCTCTTACATCGGCAAATTCAACGGCAACGGCTCGCCCAGCCCCTACTCCTCGCGCACGGCTTACAGTCCGAGTCCACGAACACCCGGCAATTACGGCTACGCGAAATCCAACGAGCCTGCCAAGGACCACTCGACGAGGTCCACGTCTTCGGCCTCGTCGTCCTCGTCGACGCACGAGCAACAGGAGCACAACGGCCGAAGTAGCTCGAGTTCTCGTGGTCGAGGTTCACCGAAGAGCGATGCAGGCCAGAAGAAGCGCGCGAGCGAGGATGACAGATCGAGCGCGAGTCGGGACGATTCGACTCGCATCGTCGAAGGTCAAGATCAGGGCCAAGGTCCAGGGGGTAGGCGCGAGTCCTCGAGCCGCTCGTCCGACGCGTCGTCCTCGTCGAGTAGGCCGGCCAGCGTGTCGAGGAGCGGGTCTCTGAAGTCGGCGCGTCAGGCCGCGTCTCCGGACGGTTCCTCGGCTGTCAGTGTGCCAGCTGGCTGCAGCAGCAGCAGCGGCATCAGCATCAGCAGTAGCAGCAGGTCCGCAAGTGGTAAGCACGCCTCGTCTACGTCCTCGTCCGCGGCAGCGGCAACGGCGGCGATGACGAAAATAAAGTCAGCCGGTACCACCACCACCAGCAGCAGCTCTAGCAACAGCTCTAGCAGCAGCAGCGGTCTGCCTACGTCTAGCGGCAAGTGCGCTGCCACTGCAACCGTCTCAGCTGGATCGTCAGTGGGCTCGCGTCAGGCGACGCCGGCGGACGCGCGGGATCGCAAGCCCCCGGTGCCCAAGACCGAGATGGCGGGGAAGCTCGCCAGCCCGGCCGAGCGGCCCGCTCCGAGCGGCATCAAGTACGTCAACAAGGACTTCCGCAAGTCCGCCCTCAACATGGAGAACGGCGACCCCTCGCGCTCCCAGGCGAGCGAGCGCAAGCACGGGCACAGCAAGTGCCAGAGGAGCGTCTCCGCGAGCTCCCAGGACTCGGAGGGCAACAGCGACGCCCCCCACCAGCTGCCATCCTCCGGCTCCTCCGGCTCCCTCAGGTCCAGCAAGTCCAAGTCGAGAACGCCCTCGTCGTCCAAGTCGAGCTCGGTCAGCAGGGAGAAGCCCTCGGAGCCGACGCGCAGGAGCAGCTCCAAGTCCCCGGCGTCCTCGCTCAAGAACTCGCGCGCGGGCTCGAGGCAGGTGTCGGCCTCGACCTCGGACTGCAGCTCCTCCGAATCTTCGAACAGCGACGAGGAGGAGGAGGAGAGGCAGCTCAAGTCGGAGGTCAGCAGCCGGCGCCGGACCTCCGGCTCTCCGTTCCAAGGCAAGATGAGCGCCGGGTCCTCCAGGACGAGCGTCCTCGCCTCCTCGGCGGACGAGCTGTCGGTAAACCCGGACAAGCCGCCCCGGCCGCCGTCGAGCCCGCGCTCCCGCAGCGACAAGTCGGGGGGTAAGAGCGACGAGGCCAAGTCGTTCATCGTGCGAGCCCTCGCTCCGGTCGCCACCCTCTTCAAGCCCAAGCCGCAGGAGAGCGGAGCGGAGATAAGGAACGGCGGCTGGTGCGAGGCCGGCAGCGAGGAGAGCTCCGACTCCGGGAGGAACTCGAGAAAGTCAACGGCCAACGCGACGACGCTCGAGTCGAGCGCCGCCTCCGAGAAGGCAGTGGCCGACGAGGGGAAGAGATGGACGGGCCTGAGGCAGCAGTCGTCGGGCGAGAAGCCCTGGTGGCTGGACCCCAATTCCGACAACGTGCCCGAGGGCGTTGAGAGAAACCCGAGCGTCGGGAACGACGACATCAGTCAGGACACTACCATCAGCACTGTGCTGCCGGACGACGGTAATTATGCCAGCTCGCCGTATCGAATATTTAGAGAAATTTTAAAAAGTGTACAGGGGACACAAGTGTGGTGCGAATGATGGGGCCAGAGACCTATGAAGAGAGAGCTGTTGTGTGTACGAAAACGGAAAAATGCGCGAGAGTGGGGGAGGGGTTTGCTAGTATATACGCGGCCGCCGCGCACGTGGAAAAAATTTGTTGGCAGGACGCCCGGAGCAGCCGCGGCAAAGCTATATAAACGCAGAAAAATAATTTATGTCGGATTAACATTGAGATAAAGAGAAAATTTATCATTCGACGCGCTTCGTTGAGATTATAACTGCGCGTCGGATTTATGACGACGATGCAGAGCCCCAGCCGGCTATGCTTAATTGGAGGGATATAGTGTGCACGCGCGTATAAAGGTGTGTCGATGCGATATCCCTGTGTGTTTCTCGCGATTGGCCAACGACTTCTTAAAATTGCATCGAGGCGTTTCTTTTTTTCTATTTTCCTTGGAATGCCTTTATTTCGACATTTTTATTTATTCGGATATTCAAAGAGATACCTACGCTTATAGTCGTCGAATAAATAGAAAGGAAAATTCGGAAAGTCAGAGCTTGGGTCTGCTCTTAAAACGTATAAAAATAGGCAAATCTTTCGACAGACAATTAGTACTCGATAAAATTACGCTCGAATTGTCGCCAAAAGAAGAAGCCGAAATAAAAACTCGGAAGGCGAAAACTCAGTCGGCGAGCCCAGGCATTAATCCATCAACGCCGTGTCTCTAGAAAGAGCTCCCGATTCGTACAGGCCGTTATCACTTTCGGATTAGCCTAGTTTCCCCCGTCTGATGTTTGCCGGGCAGCTATCATTAGCAGTTTTGGCAAATGCCGCGGGACAGAGCGTTATAGAGCCGCGAAATGCCGCGAACAAGTGTTGACCGCGCGCTAACGCACAGAGATACGCTCGCGCGTTAGTCACCTATTGCATATATAACACAAGCGCGGCCAGCTACTGGGGCGCGTCGCTGCTATACCCCGGTTACCGGCGTCTCTTTCTCTCGCGAACGCGGTCCGTTTATATATACCTAAAGCGCCGACGAAAATATAGCACGTGTGTAAGCGAGCAGAAAAGTGTCGACGAGGCTTTTTCGCTTTTTCAAAACAATGACTCGAGAGATTTTGCTCTTTTGGCTTATGTAGATTTTACCCTCGCGAATTAGTCATCGGTGTGTAGGGGGAGAGCAGGGATTAGTTCGGGGGGGGGGGTCGTCCTTGCACCTTGCGAGCGCTGAGTAATGACCTAAATCTCTATTCGACTTTTTTTTTTAATTGTTAGGCAATTCCGTTGGAAAATTGCAGGTTAAATCCTGCGTGAAAATGCTCTAGCGAAATACACGCGAAGGCTGGCAATGTAAAAATTAACCTAAATAAACGCACGACACGTTAATCTCTATGCCTCATATGATATAAAGAGGAATAAATACAAATACGATAAATAGAGTACTCACAGGTGTTCCATTCTCGCAGGCAAATTCAAATTCAAAGTCTGGCGGCAGGACTCGGAAGAGCGCGCTTGGTGGCTGGACGACAACGACAACAACATTCCCGACGACGACGACGAGCCGGCAGTCAACAACAATAACAGTTGCGCCGCCTCGGTCGCTCGCGACTCCAGCTCACCCTGTCCGAGCCGGCGGGGCTCCGGTCGCTCGAGTCCCCGCTCGTCCTCGTCGCGCGGCCAGAAGCAAGCGGCCCGCCTGCGCCGGCAGCAGTCCGGCGAGCGGGCCTGGTGGATGAGCGACGATCCGGACGGCGTGCCGGAGGGCATCGAGGTTATCCCCGTGACGCCGGCCTCCTCCTCGCTCAGCCAGGAGGTTAGCGCAGGACGGCGCCGTCGGCGGCTAGAGTCGGCCGAGCGGCCCGTTTGGCACAGCTCGAGCCCCGAGATGCAGGTTAGCCATCCCGGGCCCGGCGTTCAACAACTTTCCAAGTTCCCCGTTGACGACGAGCCCCCGCTCGGCGAGCGCGCCAGTCCCGAAGGGGTACGATGCTATTTCTCACATTATACGCCGCTGATCATCGACACTTATTGGATGTCAGCCTGCTTGTTATCGCTTATGGCTTTTTCCCGCGCGCACTGCTTTACTCTTTCCTTCTCTCTCTGTCTCTCTTTTTTCGCGCTCGCTCTTTTTTTCGTGCATCCGGTGGCGCTATCGTTACGCAGGTCAGCCAACAACGCTCACTGTTTTGATTAAACTGTTTTCAAATAAAAACACGCTGGTGGTAGAATACGAAAGAAAATAATTGAAATATTTACGAAACAAAAACAAAAACATTGATCTTGAGAAAAAGTCGCTACAAAAAACTCTAGATACATTTCCCCTGCTTCCGCATGTGGATCTTTCGTTTCCGGCGCTCACACTTCCGCAAAAGCCCGCGTTTTTGAAACTGGAACAACCGTCGCAGTAGGGGAGAGGGAGGGCGCGGAAGGCCGAAGCAGCAGCGCCACCGACGTTTTTGCGCGCCACTACGCACACACAGGCTCTCCCGCGCCAGTCCCGCCGCTTTGCCGCCATTTTTTGCACTTGACCCGTCGTGCCGTGTGCGCGGCAACTTCAACGTGTAAGATGTACATGTCGAAAATTTTAGATCGAACACCCAGCGGATCCTCCGGACAGTTACGAGGGCCGAATGTCGCCATACGACAACGTCACGAGTCCCCGGCAAACGCCGACGAGAAGAGCGGCGCCGCGCAAGAGGCCGGCGAATCTGCCGCTGTTCATCGGCGCACACAAGAACATCGACGACCTGTTGGGCGGCGATGACGACGACGACCCGAGTCGCAGCCCTGACAGATCCGTCAGCAAGAAGCAACAGTATTCGGCAGGTATACCAACGATTTATTTACTCTGGAACTAAAATATTGCGACGTAACCTATAGCTCGGTTAATCGACGTAAAGAGTCATTATTTTCTAAACAACAATAATTGAAGCTATCAGGAGGGGGGGAGGGGGAGTAGAAAGAAACCGTTCCGTTCATAAAGCGACGCAGACGTAAGAGGGGGTCGCGTCGCGGTGCAGCTTAGCTGCTCAGTGTGTAAGCCCACAAAGAGGGGGAGAGAGAGAGAGAGAGAAAGCAAACTGTCCGTGCGCGCGCGGTAAATTAATGCAAGTCGCGAGTGCACTGACGTCAGCGGCAGAGAGAGCAAGCCTATGGCTTTTCGTCGTTCCGCAACAATGATCACGTCCAAGCTGCCTCCTTTCACGCGAGAAAGAGAGGGAGAGGGTCTTCTCCCTGCTCGGTGTGTATTATATATACCTGTACGTACGGATGAGAGAGAAACGAATCCATTGAGCCGAGCTGTCAGGCACACCCCGTAGACGAGTCCCGTTAAAGAGGCGCGCTTGATTTCCACCGATCTCTTGAGTACCCCCCATTCGTAATCGATGAAAGAACGAACCGTTCACCCCCCCAGTCATTCCGGACGAGCAGCTCTCGCTGCTACGTGCGGCATTAGGGCCAGATAAACGTGATTTTAATTTTCGGAGCTTACTTCATCCGAGCAACTTAGGGATGGGGGAGGGGGAGGATATCAATTGTGCGTTGATATTGAAAGAGCACCGATCACTTGCGTAATGCCGAATGGATAAACAATTGCTGGGCACGTTTGCCTCGAGATAAACGGCTAAATTGATTGCGCGAGTGCATACAGACTGGATGTAAGCGTGGATAAACAGACGGTAACGACGCCCTTATGTTTGTTACAGACTTGTCCGACAGCGGCGGCGAAGCGGAGGAGGAGGAGGAAGTGTGCGAGGAGATCGACGCGACCCAGGTGATCATCCACGACAGCACGCCCCAGACGCCGGTGATCCAGCGGAGACACAGGCAAGTCGAATCGCGATACTATGTTTATCACTGTAGCCGTACAGCCGCGTCGTATCATCCCTGATGGTGGGAGAGAGGATGAACAGTCTTTCGATTTATATGCGCTCTTACCTCGCGGCTATCGGTGCTAAGGTAAAAACGAAGGCAGAGAGACCCCCCGGAAGTTTACGAGGCTACGCTGGAATAAGCGCGTTTATTGAGATCTTAGGATCCTCTAAGCTAGATATCCCACTGACGTTTCTCGTTTCTTTTTCAGGGACAACGACAGGCCTCAGCCCGACGGCTACATTCCGGTAAGAGAGAAACCCCCTTCGACTTTTTACACTATCCGCGGATGCAGCCTCGTCTTCTCGGCTATGGGAGACGGGCAAATAAACTGGTTCGCTGCGGAAGGATTGCCACTGGCGCCTGGATCTTATTGGTTCAGATGTAGCTCTGGCGATCCAGCTAGATTTTATGGATACTTATATGATGTCTTTTTTATATACTCATTTTATATGCCAGGGGGAGGTCTGGCCATATTTCTCTGCTCTGATAGATTAGCAATGAATGTTTACGTGTTTAGTACATAGATTATGGCTTTTTAAAGCACTGAAGGTTTTGCTATACGAGTTACTTAAGGGGGTTATCCCGAATTTTCAAAATAACACCACCTTCCT
Source organism: Anagyrus pseudococci (assembly GCA_030522585.1). Lineage (NCBI taxonomy): Eukaryota > Metazoa > Arthropoda > Insecta > Hymenoptera > Encyrtidae > Anagyrus > Anagyrus pseudococci. Next base: position 79,017 of record JAPYYQ010000325.1, read on the forward strand.
GAAAATTTATACAATGGTTCATTTTGATACCATTAATATCGTGTTAAATTTTCA